>BQNB010146341.1:0-16589 GCA_026074375.1 Tanacetum coccineum
AAACTAATATTAAAGATATTAATCCTATTTTATTAATCCTAAAAGAACAGGGTAGAAAATGCTAAAGGTGAAAGTAAAGGATAGGCGGGGTAAGTGACAAAAATTTACACTATAATGAAAATAGCACACCCTTAACTATTGAAAAAAGTACCAAACAGACCCTGCGACTTAAGCACAATTTAGCTTATTACAAAAGTGAAAATAAGCAAAAACTTAAAACAGAAAAGTTGGACCTGAGCTTATCTACTACAACTTTAACAAAAGCACTTTGACCTTTTAACTACTGAATAAGCAAGAAATTCAGCTTTTTAAACTGTGTTACAGAAACTATGAAGTTTCTTTGAAAATTTAACTTTTCTAAACTTTGGCTTATTTCTAGCTTAATACTCAATGAAAATAAGAACCAAAAGAAACTACATGAAGCTTATAATGTGTACTTAAGATTTCTAAAAAGAAATAAGCTAAAAGTAAACTAGATTAACAAGAAATTTTCTCTTAAAAATTGAAAGTTCAGCTTAATTACTGTTATTAAGCAACTACTAATAAGCTAAATAGCTCAAATCTAAATTCTAGAAACTGAAATTTTGAAAATAAGCTATACTATGAATATAGAATAAACCTAGATAAAAGGATTTTGGAAATAACAACTAGAAATTAGAAATCAAAAAGACAATTTTTGAAATCTCAGCTGCTGCTAACTCAACTTTTGCAGGAAAATTAGGACTAGACTAGAGCTTAAAAATGAAACTTAAAAGATGATCTTTATAGAGCTAATGGGATACTACTAAGTTGCTTAAATCTAAATTCTTATCACCTACTTACAAGAGCTAAAAGACAGCTTAAAAAAATTATGAGCATCAGCAGTATTAACTGAGTTAATACAGCTTATGCTGATGTAATTGACAAAATTTAAATGCAGGCTAAGTCCCTAGTTTGAAACTCTTAAACTAACTATCTATACGTTTCTAAGTCTACACTAACACAATTTTAACACTAAAATGCTATGAATCACTTAACTCTAAAACTACTTGACATTTTAAGTGTCCTGGTGCTAGCTAAGTTTTGAACATCTACAATCTAACTTTCAAATCCTTTTTAAAACTTGAAAACTCTAAAAATCTCAACTATGTAAAGTATTTTGACAATGTCTTGTTGACTTTTAAAGTCAACAGCACCTTGTACCAAACACTACTTAACAAGTACTGTCTTAACTAAATTTTATTTAAAATCTATTTTAAAACCTAAACTAGCTAATCCTTATATCTACTTTTATAAAAACTAAACTACTTAAGCTATTTAAGCACTAGAAACCAGAACTTATTAAAAGAAATAAGCTAGTTTATCAGCTAGCTTCTCCTACTATTATGACAGAATTAAAGGCAAAATGAAGATTAAACAAGTTTTATCTAATGAAAACTTAAAACAGATAGAAAATAAACCTAAACAAACATGTTTGAAAAGGAATGAACAAGAATGAATAGCAATAAGCAAATGATTTAAGCTGAAATTTAGCTGAGATGAAAATTAAACAATGAAAACCTTGATTTATGTAGTCTCTGAACTCTAGGTCACTCTTGTTGAGTGAGTGACCTTAAAACACAATCCTAATGGCTACCTTGGCCTCTAAAACCTGAGCTTAAGCTCAATAAGCTGAAAGTTGCTTATCATTTATTATTTCTTTCAAACTCAATCAAGCTGAACTCAAATGAACATAGTTGAACAAAGATAGACAAAATCAGTATTTAAAAAGCTTTTAACAATGTTTGAATAACTTTTGAACAAAAGAAAACAGAATAAGCTCAATTGAGCTTATTACAAGCTTATTAGCTAAAACTGAATTATAACATGAATACTTGAACTCAAACTCAACTCAACTATTTTATTGCTTTAAAAAGAATAGTACAAGATTAGAAACAGGAAGTACAACTAACTTTGAAAGTTTAAAAGCTCAATTTGAAAATATGAACAGTACAAGTAAAATTGAAAAGGGAAATTTACAAAAAAACTGAACTAACTAACTCCTTCTTTAAAACTGAATAACAAGCTCCTATTTATAGGTGAAGGTGAGGAGAAGATGAGAACTTCAATCATTCCAAGCCGTTGATCTCTTTTTCTTGAATCTTAGCCGTTGGATGTGATGGGTGAGGTGTTCGCACCAATCACTGCTTAACAAGTGTGCAAAATGACGTGGAAGAGAACTATGATTGGTGGGATGGAGTTGGAAGAAACGGGAAAAGATTAAAAGAGGGATTTGGGCTTGTTAGGGTTTTGGCGGGAAAAGTGGTTTTAAACGGTTAGGGAGAAAAAGTTAAACCGCGTTTGTGTTTGAAAGTTTGGGTTAATTGCATAACAAGTCCCTCTGTTTCTTTTTCAACCGTGTAGTGTATAAGTAAGTTTTAGAATTGACATTTCTGGCCCTTGTAGTCTTTAAAACAAGAAATGGTTTTGATTTTGGGCTCATTGTTGGGCTTTTGTGATCCGAATGGTGTAGAAGAATAAGGCCCAAAGGGTTTGCTTAGTCTTTTTAATCTTCTTTGTAAGGGCAAAATGGTCATTTTTCCTTTGTCCTTTTCTTTACTTTCTTGACTTTTCTCGACCACGGTCTTGATCCGGCTTTCGATATTGGCTTCAAATCTTTCTCTTGTACTTGTCTCTTCATTGCTTGTCGGTTTTTGCTCTTTTTGACTTTGATATCCTTTCATGCACGTTGAGACACAAAAGCACACATATTTCCATCTTTTGGCATATTTTTTTGGCTTTTATTGGCGAAATCCTGAGTATTTTATGTATACAATTTAACACTTATCATTGAACTTTAAATAAAATAGTCTAAGTTATTAGTACTGCTAGCTATAATAGTTAGTGTTGCTAGTACATTGTTAGTACTGCCAGTATAGTTAGTACCGTTAGTTAATACTTAGTGTTGTTAGTCTTGTATAGTTAGTACTGCTATTATGATATGCGTGAGTTAAATTAGGAATAGATATGCATTATCATTATATGCGTTTTGTAAGCCCATTAGGGTTTCCTTGGTGTATAAAAGGAACCCTAAGGCATAGATCAAGATATCATCGGTCTTTCATAGTTTTTCATAGCTCTAAGGTTGTAAACCCTAACACTGTCAAAGAGTGTTTGTATTAATATATTGGAGCGTATTGTTTTGGTTATATTTCTGTGTGTTAAACATTCATTACTGTTATTCTTCTTAGTGGTATAAACTAGATTCCGCATAGTTTATATCATACTCTCAAAGTTTCATTCTTAGTACCTTTGGATTTATCCAATGATACTAAACCTTACATCAAGCTAAGGAGTTAAAGATCTGTTCATTGGGATCAACATTCATTCTTTCAGTTTGTCTTGTTTTCATCTCTTGTTCTCTCTCTGTATTCGTGTAATCACGCAGTCTTAGTATTCATCAATATCATCTTGATATTGATTAGAGTTTCATCAAGGTTGATCTCTTTATTCAACCTTGTTCTTATTTCTGAGTGTTTGAGTGTTCTTGTAGTGAGGTTTAGATCAAGATTCACCTAGTGGGGATTGATCATTTTCTTTTGTAATTGTTTGGCTATAACTCAGTTGAGGAGTAGTCTTCTTGTAATACGTTTGAATAATAATAGCACTAAAGAGGAGGTTGGTTGAGTGCAGATTTGGGTGTTATCGAGTTTGATTTGATATTGTTTACAGGATAATTTTAAGCAGTTTCAAATTAACTCATCTTAAAATTGTAGATTAATTGATGTTGCAGTACTACGAATGCTGTAACTAGTAATGTTATGGATGTATGAGGTTAAATATGTTGATAGTGGCTTATATAATCTTAAGTAGGTAGGAGACACGTTAATTAATTACACTAGACGATTATTCGTGTATATCAACGAAGTGTATAGTAATTTTTTGTATGTATATGTGGGTGGTGGGGTAAGTGCGTGAATATAATTAATCTTTTAATTATAATTAAGTATTTAAGTATTTAAATATGTAACAGATTGTGTTGCCTATTATAAGTAGATTTATTTTGGTGCAACAACATTATTCATTTTTTTAAGTTTTTTAAGTTTTAATGAAAACACATTCATGCTTTATATGTAGTATAGATTTATACCGTATAAAATATATACCTCCTAATCATTAAATATGATATTTTATTTTGAATTTCTTATTCTACAAATATATATCTTTTAAAGTTTATTTTGTGTTGAACTTGTTGGTATTGTTCACAATCATATTTTTTTTATTGGTAAAAGGTTTTACCTCGATACATAAATTACTCTCAAAAAGTATTTAAATACATAAGATGCGAGTGAATCTCACATCTGAATCCATTATATAAGCAAACTAGATCACAAAGAAAAACCACTAACGACATTTGACTCAAACAAAACAAGCCAACCATAGACCATGATCTTTATATCAACCTTCTTTAATAACATCCTCATCATTCATGTCCTCTTCCTCACAAGTGGTAGTCGTCGGACTCACAATGAAATCATATTGTTTATAACTCTTAGAGTAAATTGCAAAAATGGTCCTTGTGGTTTGGGCAAATTGCTGGTCCGTCAAATTTCGAAATTGCAAAAAACGTTTTTATTTTCAAGGTTTGGTTCCACTTTTGCTCCTGAGTCGACTTGAAATGACTAAAATACCCCTCTGCAATTTGGCCAAACCACAAGGACCATTTTTGCAATAATAAAAAATTTTACAAATTTGTAAAAAAATTCTGTAAGAAATTTTTTTTAATTTTTCTTATTTCAGTTTCAGTTTACGAGCAATAATAAAAAAGAATTTTAAAAAAGTATTTTTTTTTCGGTTTCAGTTTAAGAGCAATAATTAAAAAAAAATTAATTAATTTTTTTTTTTAATTTCGGTTTCAGTTTACGAGCAATAATAAAAAAAAATATTTAAAAATATTTTTTTATTTCGGTTGATCAATAATTAAATAAATATTAAAATTAATTTTTTTTAAATTTCGGTTACAGTTTACGAGCAATAATAAAAAATTTTAAAAATTTAATTTTTTTTTAATTTCGGTTTAAGTTTACGAGCAATAATAAAAAAATATTAAATTTTAAAAATTTTAATTTTTTTAATTATTGCTCGTAAACTTAAACCGAAATTAAAAAAATTAATTTTTAAATTTTTTTTATAAATATTTTTTTATTATTGTTCGTAAGAAACCGAAATAAAAAAATTAATAATTAATAAAAATAATTTTCTTAATTATTGCTTGTAAACTGAAACCGAAATAAAATAAAATTTTAATTTTTTTTATTATTGCTCGTAAACTGAAACCGAAATAAAATAAATTTTTAATTTTTAATTTTTTTTTATTATTGCTCGTAAACTGAAACTGAAATAAAAACAAATTAAATTTTTTTTAATTATTGCTCTTAAACTTAAACCGAAATAAAAAAGATATTTTTAATTTTTTTTTATTATTGCTCGTAAACTGAAACTGAAATAAAAAAAATAAAAAAAAAATTCTTACAAATTTTATTTTTAAATTTTTAATTTTTTAATTTGGTAACTTTCTTAATTACTCTCGGGAGTATATTATTTTATATTATATTTTAGGTATACAAAACTACGAATCAGCATGCTGGATTTTTTAGAGAGAGAAGGATGATTACTGTGTGTGTGAGATGTGTAAGATGTGTGATGTTAGTACAAAATTCGTGTCGGGTTTAATGAGGTGTCGAAGTCCTTTGTCGGGTTGGGCCTCCAAATGAATTGAATGCTTGATCTTGTACTAGAGCAAGAGAAGTGATAATTTTCTGCACAATTAAAAGTAAACCGTTAGCCTTACCGTGGGGATGGACCCCACGATTAGACTCCGGCGTGAGAGTAAGTATTCATTGTCAGAGTATGTGTCAGATAGAATAAGAATAATTGTGTACCTTTTGGGATGTACTGTGACTCCTATTTATAGGTGTCTAGTACCAGGGTTTCCTAGTATTTCGGTTACTTTAGTAGTGGTCGGAGTGGGTCCCTTGTCGGGCAAGGGTCCACGTATAATCGTGTTTGCGGATGCGAGAGTTCTTCCGCGGTCAGTATTTGTCCGCGGAGGCGCACGGGTGCGGCTGAGTAGATACTCGCGTGCGTCTTTGAAATATCCGGAGCGTGACCCTTGTCAGGCCTAGCCGTCCAGCTATTTGCTGTCTTGGGCCTGGGCCTATATACGTATATTATGAACTAAGCCCAGTAAGCTTGGTGCTCATACTATACGTTATCAATAAATATGACCCAAGTCTGATCCCGAGCACGTTTGTGGGTTCCGGTCTTATAATCTATTGCCTAATACTTCTAACCATTACTACGTACCCAATTACTCATATTAGATGACTATGTTTGTATTAGTATAACTAACGTACGTGCCCATAAGATAAATTAGAATTCCATTGCTTAAATTTTCATTTTTTAAAGGAAAAATTACACGGATCGTCCCTGTGGTTTACCCAGAAATCATGTTTCGTCCCTATTTGATTTTAATTACACTGATGGTCCCTAATTTTCAAACTAATTACACTGATGGTCCCTATTTTTCAAAAATAGGGACTAACTGTGTAATTAGTTTGTTTGAAATTTGTTACACGGATAGTCCCTATTTTCCAGAATAGGGACTATCAGTGAAACATGTTTGATAAAATAGGGACCATCAGTGTAATTAAAATCAAATAGGGACGAAACATGATTTCTGAATAAACCACAGGGACGATCCGTGTAATTTTTCCAAAAAATTATATAAAAGTAAAAAAAAAGGAATAAAAATACAACTATACTCACACTCACTTTCTTCTTTAACAAACACACACAGAGCACACACGATCCACACACAACCCATTTATAAATCTGAAAAAAGAAGAAAGAAATAAAATTAAAAAAAGATTTTGTCGTTTCCACGCCGTGAATACGGCGAAATGCCTTTCAGCGGGCAACCATGGTGTCACGGCATGGGTTCGACCGTGCCGAATGAAGTGCCACATGGGATTTGACGGGGAGGGCGTTGTTATACCCCTCGGTCCTAGTTATCGTTAACACTATTACGATTAAATCATACTTTTGGAACTTTGTAACTCATTCTAACATTTTGTAAACTTTAAACGATTATTTTTGTATGTTTGCATAAAAAATTATACAAAATTAAAATAAAAAATAAAAAAGTATTAAAATGTTGTGAAAGATAATTTAGTAAAAGAATATGTAGTATGTATATGATGCGTTAACAAATGTATTGCTTAAAAATGCATTAATGTGTAACAAAATTTTAAATTGAAATGTCATTAATCGATTATATGTATCTTAAATATGATTACTTAAAATATTGTATTTATTTGAAAATTTGAAGCATCAAGTGCACAGTCGCATTTTCAATTTGTTTTTCTGAAGTCAACATTAGTGCTTATGTTTTTTTCTCATTTTAGATCAAAAGTATCAACTTGATGTGGCAAATATAAGTATGGTTACTATAAAAACTAGATGACATGTAAATAGATTAAATTTATCTTGTCTAAACAGGAAATCTAGGACTTGATGCTTGTGTTAGATGATTGTCTTAACAAGAAGTCTTGAAGGATGTATCGACCATGACATTTGGTCGTAAATCTTCCATGCTACAGAGTACTAATTTGAAACCGATAAAGATTTTCAAACTACTAGAGTAGCTCCTAACAGTTAGAAAGATAAGTCCTTAAACTTTGCAACAGGCTTCATACAAGTTGTTAAGCTAACTTACATAACTGTCATCACCACCAAACAAACTTGACTTTCTAAAGTCAACTCTCATCATCCGAGTCACAAGACTGTCTTCTCCTTGGAGACTCAAGCACGGCACCCTGGTTCAGATCCCATAGAACAGACTTAGCAGTGACTTCAGCCTGTGCACCAGCCATAGCTGAACTTACTTTTGAGCTTGTGTGGAGATGATTTTCACTTACGCCCTTGCCCTTACTAACAGCCTCTGAGGCTGCGCTTCTGACTGCCTCCGCCGTCTCATAAACCTTACAGATAACCATGTTTGACTGCACCACAAATACTACTATTACTAAGAGAAAAATTCACATAAAAGTATACTTTAATTTGAGAATTAGTATTAGCTTAGATTAATGTTGGTTGATTACAACATAAGGAAGGGCTGACTGGAGATGTGCGGCTACAGCAGCATGGGCTGACTTATGAATGACAGATTGGTGAATTAGAAGGGCTGGCTGGAGATGTGCACTTATATCTGTTGCGTCATGTGTATGACCATTATACGGTAGTAAACACTACTACTTTGGACCTAGGTATATATGGTAAAAACAGGTCTAAGCACAAATACTTTAGCATCTGCAAAGCTACAACAGCCGAATCATCCATTGCAGAATAATTAAATACAGGGACAAATGGGTTATGGTATGGCAAAAAAAACTAATTTCTATCAACACTTTAGCTACTGATCCCAACTGCCTAAATTAAGAAGTTGTGGATGCTTCAAGTACAAGAAATAATATTCTTCCTCTCACAAGTTTAGACTAGCATTTCTCTTATGTTCTCAATCTCATTTTATTAATATATTCACCGGGTATAATCCCTTTACCCAAAAAAAAAGTTTAGACTAGCATTACAGCTGGCTACGACTATAGTTTGAAGAAAAGAAGTTAGTCATAAAATAGTCTACCTCAATCACACATCCAGGCCTGATTATATATCAAATCATAGTTTTTCAATTATACTATGCTCTTTGAAATATTAGATTCAGTGAAATCAACTTAGTGGACAGAAGTTCAAACCTGAGATTCCTCAGAATCGTCAATATCGATCTGAGCAACACCATCCCTATGAATATAAGTCAGTTTATTACAAGAGTACCATTACAACTGTAATCTAGACATTCACACAAGTTGAAGAAATAATGTTGAGTGCCAACAAAAGGAACGTGAACTAGATTTTAAATTATTTACCTACTAAGACAATGAGCCCTGTTTTAATTTTACCTGATATATAAGATACAATATTCATAACTACAGCAATCGGGTTATGACAACATAAGTTTTATAGCATATTAGATCACTTTCAATTATACTATGCTCTTTGAAATATTAGATTCAGTGAAATCAACTTAGTGGGCAGAAGTTCAAACCTGAGATTCATCAGAATCGTCATCATTATCGTCCATATCGATCTGAGCAACACCATCCCTATGAATATAAGTCAGTTTATTACAAGAGTACCATTACAACTGTAATCTAGACATTCACACAAGTTGAAGAAATAATGTTGAGTGCCAACAAAAGGAAGTGAACAGATTAAATTATTTACCTACTAAGCAATGGAGCCCTGTTTTAATTTTACCTGATATATTAAAGATACACAATACATAAATACAGCAATGGGTTATGACAACATAAAGTTTTATTGCATATTGATACTTATCGATGTCTATACTCAAGTACTGAAATCATGACAGTAATAATGTGCCAAGGTTAAACATACTCAGCAATTTGCTCTAACTTAAGTTTTAGTAATGTCAAAGAAGTGCATTCTCAACTGTGCAGAAACTCACACATTTCCATATACCACCTCTTCCTTTTAACTCTTATCTAATAACTATAACTCTAGAGTAACTATTAAAGCAAGAATTGGTCACACTACCTTTTATCATTACTCTACTCTTTTCAAAACCTTCGACCCTACCTTGTCCCCTTTCCCCCAACACACCAAGATCCGACACCCCACAATGGATCCGACAGATGTTATCGAGCATAATAACCGCAATAACCTCGATCTCACAAAAGGCTACGTGTTCCACATTACTGATGAGAGTTTGCTACAATCATTGTTACTATTAAACAATAATGAACAATTTGCTAACTGCAACCAAATTTGCAAGTACAGATGTGGTTGCGACGCACCATGGAGTAGTTACGCTTAATCTTGTTTCGGGTTTAACGGACGACGACACCAGACATTACTATTATTTTTATTGCAAGGTAACTGAGGAGGCCAAGGGTACATATAATGAATGTGGTTATGTCAGAATCTTTGATAGAGAAGAGAGGGGTGCCTGAGAAAAAAATCAAAGATTCTGGAATGTGTTGGCTCGATATTTCCAAGAGCCGCCAAGTATTCGGAGAAGTTCAAGATTTCCGATATACTTGGTGGCTCTCGGAAATATCAAGCCCAACACATTCCAAAATCTTTGATTTTTTCCCAGGCACCCCTCTCTTCTCTATCTAAGATGATTCTGATATAACCACATTTATGTACATCGGCCTCCTCAGGTACCTTGCAATAAAAATAATAGGAACATCTGGTGTCGTCCGTCAAACCCAGAACAAGATCACGCGTAAAGGTGGGTCGCAAACTGTACTTGCAAATCTGTTGCGGGTAGCAAATTATTCATTATTGTTTAATAGTAACAAGGATGGTAGCAAACTCTCATCAGTAATGTGGAACACGTAGCCTTTTGGGGGATCGAGGTTATTGCGGTTATTATGCTCGATAACATCTGTCGGATCCATTGTGGGGTGTCGGATCTGGTTCTTTTGTTGAGGGGAGGGGGAGAAAATGGAGGCGAAAGGAAGGAAGGGGGAATGCGAAAATGGAGGGATTTTGGAAAGCGAAGGAGAACAGGGGCCAACGGTAGAGTTCAAAGGTTTTGAAAAGAGTAGAGTAATGATAAAACATCGTGTGACAGCCGTTGGATTGCAAGGGTATGGGTTAAGGTGAGTCGTTGGATTGTGATCCATGTGGTGTGAATAGAGTGTTGTGATTGGTAGGATTGTGTGAGTGCAGATCAAACCTTATGATCTTCAAAATTTACGGTTCTCGGGGGAATACCTTCCAGGAGTAAATGTTTTTGAAACGACAAATGAAAGGGAGTGGGTTTGATTTTTGTGTGTGTATGGTGAATGGGGTGATATTTGTTTGTTTATATAATATAGTAGGTGGGAGTTTGTGCTTTTTGAGAAGTGTGGTGGTCGTTAGATTGTGAGGTTGTGGGTTAAAGAGAGTCGTTGGATTGTGATCCGTGTGATGAGAATATAGTGTTGTGATTAGTGGGGTTGTGTAACTTTGGATTGAATTTTATCATCTTCAAATTTACATTTAGAAGTGAAATGAGAACCACAAAATAACAAGAAGGTACATATATAGTAAGTTAGGCTAGCATCAATAGTGATCTACAGCGACTTACATTTTTCCTGCCACGTCAATTCTCTCTCTCATTCGTTCTACATGCGACTTTCTAGACGTAGTAAGACGACTTACATTTTTTTATTTTTTTACGTTTTCAATTTTTTTATAATAATTAAAACCATTACATAATAAAATACGACAAAAAATAAAAATGTAAGAAGAGTGGATTAAAATGTATAAATTATGTATAAAATGATAAAATAAATAAGGTATTTATAGTATTAAAAAGGTTTAAATTTTGAAAAGCAATTTTTTTTTGTATGTATGTACATGAATCGGTCGAACGACATGGATTTTGTTGTGACTGGCGACCGACATAGACTTTTGGGTTGCAGTGGTGGCGACCCGATCATGACTGGGTCGACCTCTCACTACGCCTCACCTTAAAATAGCCGACAATCATATAAGATAAAATATTGTCTTAAATAACTTATAATACCGGATGTTAAAATAAGAGTATGATATGTTATTATGTCTCAGCAGAATCATTCATTCTTTTTCCAGAGAAGGACTAACAAAATTATCAAAGTTCATAACGAAATAAAAATTGTTTCCAAGTACTAGAAATAAAACAAGCACAAGAGGCCTCTGTTTAATTCATACATTCTCCTTTGCTCTTTTTCTCGTCTACTTGCACATCATTGCAAAGAGTAAATTCACATAAGTATTTAATACTTAGGAAATTTTAGAGCGTAATAATGTTCCATCATGAAACATACATGCCATTGCTAGACCTATTGGTCCGGAAGCTCGGATTCACAAAAATCCGCGGTAGGGTGTTCCATCCCTGAGTGGCATATCTTCTCCGGAGTTTTCAACCATTCTAACCATTGACAAGTCGTGTAATGGTGATCAGAAAGGATCACAGACACGCCTCAAATCTGCGTCTACTGTCTTTTCTCTTTACAACTTTTTTCATTGCCAACTTAGAGAGCTAGGTGCAGTTGCATCCTATAACATGTTATATGATCGTCACCTCAGCACTCACCCTATAACACCACTATAATTAAAACATCATCCCTAGCTATAACATGTTATATGACAAGTGGTCTCATAACACACCATAAAAAATACCACTCTCACACAAAATAAAACAAATAAGAAAGCCAAATAACAGTCTTTGTGGGCATAGCTTGGTGGCGGATAACGCCGCTATGGCGTGTTGGGTGGTGTTGTTTAGCGCCTCCATAGGGAAAAAAGAGCCCTATGGCGTGTGATGAGGCATTTCGTAGTGCACTTTTAGTGTAATGTAACCACACAGGTCCGCGTTCACTAATATTTTTTTCATTTCATTTTTTAACATTAAAATTAAAATTTCATTATTATAATCAGAAAGCATTACATTAATAATTCAAATAAAATAAAAAATATCACAACAAAAATCAAAACTTAAACTAATAGTATAAATTATATTTCTCCCTTATTTTTCGCTTAATCTCCAACAGACTCTCTCGTTGTCTTCCGGTCAAATGGACATCGGTAGTTTGATAGAACATGAGGTCTTTGTCCCTTTCTTTTCTTGTTGAAAGATAAAATTTGATGTTGCAGCTCAAGTTCTTCTTGCTTTTGTGAAATATTGTGTTGTTCTGACTCAAATTGTTGCTGCAGCGCCTTTTATTCATTTTCATTTGTCGATGCTTCAACTCTAAATAAGAATCTCGAGCTTCCTTATTTTTGGAAAATAAACCCGATTTGATGGTTTTCCATTCATTGATTAACAAATCAACAAGAGATGCATCAAATTGAAGATTTTGAATGAACGAAGGAGGATGACGCTTTCTTTTTTTCTTTGTCCCGACCACTAGTCGAACTTCCCGAACCTCTTCTTCCTCGTCTTTGATATCACCCGCTTCGCCTTTGAGATTAAAATCACCATATGTTGAGTCCGATGTAGCGTGTAAGGTGACGTCTTAAATTTTTGACGCCTTCTTTTTACAGGCACCACCTCTTCGACGGGAATCATCTTCAACGGGAACGGATGAACCATCCGAACCTTGAGCCAAAGAATAATATGGACTACCCAAAAACAAATCTAATTGTACGTCCTCAACATTTAAACGGCTACTCGAAGAATAATATTGAGAAGTTTGAATTGATGCAGTGGTGACTCGTATAACATTTGTGGACAATACATTTGAGATTGTTGTTGTTGTTGGTACATTATTGGTTACACAGAGGTTGGAACGGATTATTTTGATAAAAATGTTGTTGTTGTGGTTGGTATACAAAAGTTTGTGCTTGAAAATTAATGAGTGGTAAGTGACCGGTTAAACAAAAAAATCAGACTTCGATGTTGGAACGTTCTGTTGCCGTTTCTTTAAAATCGTTTGTTAGTTTGCAACAAAGACATCAGTTAGATGGGCTATTAATCGATGCATGCTTGTCTAAAAGCCGCCACTTTGTATTGCAATGGTATATGATATGTTATGTTGTTTGTTGTGTGTCCCGGGTGAAGATAATCAATAACCTAGTTACGTACCAAACATGGTTACCGGATATCACTTGAAATCGTGCAACCACTTTTCAAAGAAGATTATTCGACCCTATGCCTGGGTATCACGAATAACTCCTTGGGATAAGACAAGTGTTGTTCTTGTTTTAGGCACAAATCAAGAACATTGTATTTCTATGTGTTTAGGTTTTCTGTATCTCTCCCATGCAGTTTGTGATCTCTTATTTATAGGAGATAACTCAAAACCCTAGTCAAAAGAGTTATGAGAGATTATAGGAGATATAATCTCTTACATAACTGACTTCCTTGATTTAAGGAATTAGTGGTTACAATGGTCATTAAAAGTAATTGTAACTTACCATATGAAATGATCAAATCGGTTACAAGTCATTAAATTCATATTAATGAGTTATTCCTTCAGTATCTTGAACATTTAGCTAACTCAATGAAGAGTATACCGCTGAAGGTTCAATACTGAAAAGACTCACCGATAGTTAACCCACTGAGGATACTTGCCCTGATGGATTACTCCCAAATGAATATCTTTCATTCCAGAGTTACTCAGCGACATGAATTCTTTTTAACTACTATATGAGTCAGGGTGTTGAGCGACCTATGGAAGTACACTCCGTACCTCCAGTTAATGAACTAAACCCTCATTGAACTAAATTCTAGCTTCTTTTATCTTATGTGGGGAGAACAAAGTGCATATATACTCTTTAAAAACTGGAAATTGTAAGAACATTAATGATTTTCCACATGAGTTCTTGTTTTAATACGATTGAGATAACTAAGGATAATAAAGTAATGATCTGGACTTAATATGATTTCGAGAACACACATAATGCAAGCACATACAAATTCTATACTTCTATCTAGTTAGGTGGTGTTTGTTTTTTAAAAAATGCCTCTTAACAGCATCTTAATCTAACTCATTCATACGCGGTCAGACATTTAGGTCATTAATAATGTTTGTTTTTTTCATGTCATTCGGAGGCCAGTAAGAGGCAAACACTGTTAAGAGCGTTTGTTTTTTCTGGCCATTAAGAGGCAGTAAGAGGCATAAACTTCTTACTGAACTAGATGTAGAAGGGTGTCTTAACACCTCTTAATGTCTTTTTTTATTATTTATTTTCTACTTTGGTGTTATTTTTTTTTCAAATCTTGAATTTTTTTCTTGTTTGAGTTTTATCTTTTGTATTAAAAGTATTAAATAGAATGATTGCATATGTTTTGTTATATAAAGAATGTATAAGATTATATGTGTCAAATTGTCAATTATATTTTGTTCAAATTGAAATGTACGGTTTCACACTCATACATCTTAATTCTAACGCGACTAATTTAGTTAATCGTTTTAAAAGTTCAATTTAATAACACATTTATTTTTGTCGAATAAACATGAGATTGCATGTTTTTTTAAATACTTTTAACTTTAAATTGATTATATTATAAAATTTGTTTTATTTATTTAATAAAATTTATTTTTTGTGCGAATGCAATCGTTTTATATTTAAATTGTAAAACTATTGTTTAACACATATATACATTTTTACCAAAACAAACAGTTTTATTTCATTCAGATTCAGACTTCTCAACCACTTATTCAGATTAAGATGGGAATGAGATTCAGACTTTTCTACCGAATATTCAGATTCAGATGTGCGAATCAGATTCAGATTCAGAGCCTCTTAATAAACAAACAACACCTTAAATTTATGATCAATGTGCGCCTTGATCATTTTCGGGAAGCCCTTTTTCACTTTTATATGCCTTAATAATTGCATCGGCCTGCTTCCGCTTGATAGCTTTTCGCTCTGCCACTTTTTGGGCATGGACTTTTGTTAAAACCTCACTGGCAGCCTCAAGCCTAGCATACTTGGCCTCCGCTACTTGGAGGGCCGCCATGTGTTGAACCCGATGAGGCGTGTGAGGTGGTTTCGAGTTGTTGGCGTCTTTTTTAACGTCTTTTTATAGCTTCTTTTTTTAGGGCGCCACCTCTTCGACGGGAGAGTCGTCTTTGACGGATGTACCATCCAAACCTTGATCCGAAGAATAAGCTTTACTACCCAAAAACGAATCCAAATCTTGTGTGCCCTCAACATTTAAACATCTAACTGAAGAATGATCTTGAGAAATTTAAATCAATACGGTGGTGGTTACTCACTTACTCGTGTAACATTTGTGGACGACATCACGATACATTTAAGATTGTTGTTGTTGTTGGTACATTATTGGTTAAACGTTGGTTGGAACATATTATTTTGATAAAAGGTTATTATCGTCGGCATACAAAAGTTAAGGCTTAAAAATTAATGGGTTAGGAGTGACCGGTCAAACGAAAAATTGAAATCCGATGATGAACGTTTTGTCGACGTCGGGTTTTTTGAGAGTTTTTTTATGACATTATGTGAGATAAGAAGATATAGTAATATTGTTTGAAATTATGTATAAATATAGAGAAGCAATAGAGTATTTAGTGGATAAATGTATTTAAATATTAATAAAAGAAATTATTAAATGACCAAACGGTATAATTTTTTACCATTGGCGTTGTTTTTTTTTGTGCCCAACGACTCAGTCTTATTTGCGACCGACTTCTCCTTGTATTGCTATAGAACACGTCGGGTGGGGGTGTGTTGAGGAGGACGCATCGGGTGAGGGGTCGACCGAGTCCTACGACGAAGACATTACGGCTGGTCTCACACACTTATACAGAGTAACACTCTAACAAACTAACCAAAACAATATTATTTTACCCAAACACCCATAAAGAAATGGATATTACAATAGCTCCTAACAGTTAGAAATAAGAGTCCTTAAACTGTGCAACAGGCTTTATACAAGTTGTTAACTGCACACATGTTCTAACTTACATAATTGTCATCACAACCTAATAAACTGGACTTTCTAAACTCAACTCTCATCATCCGAGTCAAAAAACTGTCTTCTCCTTAGA
>BQNB010146342.1:0-16589 GCA_026074375.1 Tanacetum coccineum
CTACCATTTAAAATCGAACACCGTGCATACTGGGCCCTGAAGAACTGTAACCCATATCTCATCGATGCTGGTGAAAAACAAATGTTTTAATTACACGATTTAGACGAACTCAAACATCAAGCCTATGAAAACTCTCGTCTGTATAAGGCAAGAACCAAAGTCTGGCACGACAAAAAACTCAAAATGAGAAAAGAATTCAAACATGGAAACAAAGTATTACTCTTTCACTTAAATCCTTTATTTAAGTGTGGAGGAGTCCCTCTTCCATACAACTCGTGCTTCACTTAAGTGTGGAGGAGTCCCTCTTCCATACAACTCCACTCATATCCTTTATTTATTTTTCTAAAAAAAACCAAAAATATTTTTTTTTTGCTTTTGTGTGTTTACTTTTATGCAGGTAATATAATAAAATTCTAGAAAATTATGAAGTACGCTCAAGGATATCTCTCTCGCATCTATATATCTCTATGCACTAGGAAGTACCGTTTTCCCTTAATTTTCCCTATTCTCTAGTTTATCAGTTATCACAATGGGGCAATGTTCAACTTAAGTGTGGAGGGGAGCCAAATAGGAAAAATTAATCATATCCCTCCATGTTGGCCCTATCAAAAAATTTTCCAACTGTTATTTTAAGTCTTGGCATATATATATATATATATATATTATGTTATATCATAATATATATATACTATATATTATTATATATATATGCTTTCAAAATTAAAAATTCTCTTAGTAAGGCAAATCCAACCGGATTGACATTATAGCTAGCACAACCCAGTCCACTAAATTGTGAGAATTATTAGCCTTAGAATATATTTAAGTACCCACCCTTGGTACCTAAGATAATTGATGCCTTTAGCCTATTCAAGTTAAGGTTTGAATGCAATTGCAAGTGTCTCATCCATCGTTAAGGCTGTGTATTTGTAATTTGTCGCTTTTTCTGGAACAGTGGTATTGGTTGAAAATTGTATTTAAGTGAGCCGGTAATTTAGTAGCTTCAGAATTTGTGCTTGATTATCATTTACTATACCGCAATGAGGTTAATTTTTAGACAAAATTATATGATAAGAGGTAAAATAAATCCCATATAGCTCCTGTACCTGCAAGCACTCCTTTTTTGTGCTAAGTTGTTCAAGTATCTAAGTGAAGAAATCAAAGTTGAAAGAAAAAAGTTATGTGCCAAGCCTTAGTTATCATTAAAAAAAGTAGTTCAATGAAATAAAGGCTTAAGTTTGGCACATGAGATCAGTATATGCTATTCACCCCCATTACTGTAACGTTTTACCTCTTTGAGAGTTTTGTCTAGGTGCTCATGCTGCAACGGGCATGTTTATGTGTCTTGTACAAGCCTATGGTAGCTATCTAGATTATGTCTGTGCTTCTGAGTGACTTAAATTATAAACCCTATCTGAGTGACTCGAGTGAATTAAAAATCAAACACATTCCCCTGTGAGGTGCTATGTTATGTGTCAAAGCCTGAAAAGTTATCTAAACCTGTAACTCTTGTAAAATCCAAATTTTCTCTACGTCACGATAAATGATCTTATTTTTCTTGCTTTTAATTGCTTGAGGGCAAGCAACAGCTAAGTGTGGAGGGATTTGATAACGCCTAAATTATACATGTTTTCGATGGCATTATTTATATATATTTTATCATTTCTCGTGAACTTTTGATACTTAATAGCATGAAATACTTGCAGGTTCACTTGAAAACATCCCGAGCTCAAATAAAGCAAAGATCAAGTACTTATACACTTTGGAAAACAAGATACAAGAAAAAAAGATAAATCTCAAGCTGAAAAGTGCAAATGTGCGCCGCGCTTACCCTTTGTGCGTTGCACTTCTCCTAAAAGTCAAGAGAATTAAAAGCTTGGTCAAAATAGTGCATTAACACCTTAAGTACGCCGCACTTAAAAGATTGTGCGCCGCACTTCCCATCTGGCTACGCAAATAAATGAAGTTATTAAATACTATCGCATTAAGACACCATGTGCGCCACATAAATTATTTTGTGGGCCGCGCTTCTACCCGAAAATTAGCCTATAAATAGAGCCAGAATTCTCACACATTTTCATCAACTCACTTACAATCCCATCTCCTCTCATCTCAAACACTCTCTCTTTTCCTAAAAACAACATAAACACCATACAACTTTGAAGGTTCAAGATCAAATCAAGAAGAACGAAGAAGAACAATTTCATAGTTCTAAGAATAAAAGGGTGTAATTAGATTCCATACTTGTTACAGCAGTTTTGATCCATACTCTTACCCGGTCACACTATGTTTCTTGTTTATCTATTTAATCTTGTTATGAACTTCATAGCCATGAGAGGCTAAATCTCTCATGACTACTCGATGAAAATAATATAATGAATAAGCATTTTGTATAATTACGATCTTGTTAATCTTAAGCTTTTGTTATAATCCTATCATGTCTGATCTTGTCAACTTTGATAATCAACTTTGATTGTATACTCACACCGATATAGGTCGAAAGACCCATTGTGATCTATATAGTTTTAAAGGTTTGTCTACGATCTTTATCGTCTGTGACGAGAAATCCACTTATGTTATTTGATAAGAAAAAAGATATTTGACATTATAGTAACTGGATTATTTGAGTGACACATCTAATCGAGTCAGCTAAACATAAGTCTTAAGTTAAACAATTTAATTTCTGAAAACGTTTTCTGACGAGAAAATACTTTTTGTGAATTAAAGTCCTAATTCTAAGATCTTAACTATTACCATTGCTTATGAATTATATGAAATTATCCGAGTAGTCATATTTCTCACATTTGTTAAAGTTTATTTTTCAGCTGATTATTCGACACTACACAAATCCCTTTTATAGTCTGATTATTCGCACTACAAAATATCCCTTGTGGACGACCTGTATCTTATCTAAAGAATTTTACTAAATATGTGGCAGTATATTAACTTTTACCCGTGTGTTTCTCTATAAGAATACATGGTATTTTCGGTCAATTATAAAATTTTAAGCTTTTGATAAACACATACATCTTTACATTCCCATTCCTTAAGGAATTATGATGTAGTGCTAGTCAAATTATATAGATGATGCATCTTAGATTTTGTTGTATTTTATCTACATTAAGACCAATCGCTAAAGATGATGTGAAGCATTAGATTTAATTTAAAATCTCTATTTAAATCTGAGGTTGAAGGTTGAACAAAATGATTTAATTAATATATTTATCGCACAGGATAGAAGGTGGCTGGAATTATTATGATCCTAGTTTATAATTTCTTAATACCGTTTTAGAGCAATTTCATACATGACGACTACGGCTCCTTTTCCCACACCACAACCCCAAATTGGTTAGCTTTATGACTGTCCCGGGAAAGAAAAAAAATAACATAGAGCTTCTTAATTAAATGGTTTAATTCCATGTGTATTACTGAGGTTACTGTGAGTGAAAGTTTTTGAGGTTGAGCCTATGTTAACGGCACATGCTATTTATTTGAATAGAGCTTTGCTAATAAATGGAATCAAAGTCATTCCATAGGTAGAACTTTGGTACAGAAAAATGACCCTAACTTAGTTCATATTTACGAGTTTGAGGATTGTAGTACGGTGTTGTAAGACTCCATAGAACCAAAAAAGGAACAAAAATCTAGGTAAAAATGTATTGATTGCACTTTATTGGATATTTTTGAGCATTCCAGGCATATAGATTTCTATGCTAATAGAATAACCAATGATTATATATCCTATTTAAATACGACTTTTAAAGTCAAAGATGCAATGTTATTGAATTGAAATATACGATTCACTTAAATACCTAGACGACTATAAAGTCTAATCGCCAGTTTTTATTATAAAGATCAATTCGGTTGATTGTGAAACTCTTATTGAAAACTCCTTAACTGTAGGATAGTAATAGTTGATAGAGGGTTGCTATATCATTCGGAAGACTGATTTTTCAACTATATTTATTTGGGCGATCAAAGAGACTGAGACTGTGGAAATCTCTCAGAGTATTACTTACTAGTTACAAAATATTAGAAGAGGACCACAAACGTTTGATTGAAGCTATGACAATCTCGTGATAGTCTGCATTCTGGAAAAGAAGACAATAAATTGTTGAGATGGATTGAATTCATGATAAAATAATACATGGATTGTGATTATGATTTACCACCATGTTGCAAACCTATTAGGTTGCAAATTGGATCTTAAAAAAGAAAGCATGAAAATTTAATGGAACCATTGAACAAGTTTTTTTATAAAGCTAAGATTGGTGATCAAAGGCATTTAGATCAAAATGAAAAGGAAAATCGGTTTATTTCGATACCTAATGCTCCCCTGTTGCTCGATTATTCTACAATTAGATTATTGATTGATTCTGGCAGCAAATATAATCTAGTGATCTATCAGATGGATGTTCCTCAAAACAACATTATTGTATGGTAATAATTAGAGGTGGAAGGTTTATATGATAAGACAACTAGAAGGAATTTATTATGACATGTAAATGAGGCATAAGGTCCTGTGTAGACATTAAATACAATTACTGAGTTATCTAGGATCCTAAAGCCTGTAGGGCTACTAAAAACATTGTTCTGGCCAATCAAAACAATTTTGCATGAGGCTTGTCTTAGTCATAATGGGTTTATTGTACTACTTTAAAACTAGTCTGACAAGTGTGTATTTTCGCAAATTTTGATAAATCACAGATAGCTAGATATTGAGAAGTCATTCATTTGATTATAAAACAGAAATAGTTTTTGTATCAATATGTTCATCCATAAAAGGACTTGGGGATAGGAGAGGCTACATGATCTTTGTGTTTCTAATTTAGGATTTTAAATGTGTGAAGGACATGGTTTTTTATAAAAAATTACTCAATCCAAATTATAATTGAGCGGGAAATACTCAAGGGAAGTTTAGAGTGAAGCGATTTGTTGATCACAGTATCACACTACTTTGGATACCGACTATCCAAAAAAATATATGTCTAATAAAGGCAGCGGCATCATAGATTATAATTAACTCTAGAGTACTCTAGAGCAAATGGTTGCTTGATGTATGCAAGTGATAAGCACAAGATCACGAGATTGCGTTTGTTGTGGGGTGTAAAATTGTGTAGGTTCACTTAGTAATCCTCTAGTACTCAATCGCTCATGTTAAGGATAAATTAATCGAGGGTTATTCAAGACAACTATATTTACAAGAAAACTTTAGATTATTCGGTTTTTATCTTATGATGGGTTTCCTTCTATATTTAGAAGGATATTCTGATGCAGTTGGATATCCTAATTCAGAAGAATTCATAACTTCTACAAATGGTTGTGTAATTTTTTTTTATCTTGTGAATGATGAGATGCCATTTCATAGGCTTCCTTAAGAAGTAAGTAGTGTTTAAGACTCATACAATGGAAAAGACAGAGTTTTGTAGAGCTTTTAGTTGCACATTTTAAGCTTATATCTAGAGTATTATGAGGCAACGCATATAAAGGCAGAAGATGGTTGGAAGAATTATAGATATGAGTTCTGTTTGTGGCACAATAACCAATTTCTTCTTATTTCTATATTTCCAATTTTTGGTGGGGGGGGAAGTGCAACCACTTTGGTCTAAGGCATATTGTAAATATACAATGGAAGAGATCCGACACTTAGGTGTTAAGAAAACAATATGGTTCATGAGCTCATTACAAATGGAGTAATTTCTGTGGATTTTGTTCGATCTCAACAAAACATGGCGGATCACTTGACAAAAGGATTAGCCCGAGACTTAGTGCACAAGTCGGCTATCGGGATGAGATTAAAGCCCATCAAAATCTCTAACGATGAGACACATAATTCCCTTTTTAGCTAACGCCAAGAGCTGAATTCAATGTGGAAAGCTCACTTTTAGTGACTGGAGCACATTCAAAACAATCATCCCAAGGTATGTGCACAGTTTTGCAGATTAAGTTTGGTTGAAGTTCAACTTCTTAATAGTTCGTTTGAAAATTTGCATGTGCAAGTGCAAGAATAAAAGGATACCTATGTGAGCATGAAGTTTTGTTGCTTCAAAAAGCTTTGGACTTGGCTTTTATATGCTCATCAAAGGATATGGACACATGGCTATATAATAGTGTCAAGTTTTAAACTTTAGAGTATTACAGTAACTTATGTGTATATTATCTTCGGGTATTCATACGAATTAAAAGGTTCAATCCTAAGCGACACCTTGATTTTTGAATTTTTAGAATGTGTAATATACTAAGTGAAAATTCAATCCATAGTGACATTTTCATTTATGCACAGAGAGTTGGTTCGTTTTGTGTATTATTATGTAAAATCAAGGTCTTTCATAAATGGGGGTGCAGGAATGTTAGTAAATTTTAGTGTTTATTCAGAAAACTATAATTTTATGTAATTTGTGTTTTACTTGAATGAGACCAATGAGCCTTATGCAAGTTTAGATCAAGAAGTGTAAGGATGTGGGATACGTGCAACACTCATAATAGTTATCTTGAATAGCCACGATAAGTCGCCAGGGTCAAAGTGGCAGTATACAAAGTATATATTTCTTTAGATCTGCATAACCCGAAAATAACCTTTTTTCGGTGGTTACTTAAGTTATCTTTTATTAACCATTCTGATGGTTATGGAAAATTAACAGCCGAAAGTAACCACTTTTCGGTGGTTACAAATATATAAAATTTTTCGACTTGGTTATTTTTAAACTGTTTATGTTCTCATTTTTAAGAAGAACATACAAATAAATAACTTTAATCGTTTTTCTTGTAGTGATTCTCGTTACCTTAGATCTCAATTTCCAATCTGTCTTATCCGATTAAGGATTTCGTAAACCCGAGGTATATAGGGTCAAAATACTTTAATCTGAAAGTGATTACACGATTCAGATTGATATCCAGATTTTAAACCATTCACACACATAGATTTTCTTACAGAAACGACTATTTTCTAAACTAATAAGTTTACATTAGTAATTAGTTTGTCAAATATTATCACAAAGGTTATTTCAATATAACAATAAACGTATTATTTAAAAATCTGTATGTGTTTGGGTCAACTGAACTTGTGCACACTTCTTCCTATCTAAAGGTTAAATGGTCGTGCGGTGAGCTTATTACATTATGTTCTTATGGGGTGGTTGGTATTTTCCCCTTTAAACAGTTACAAGCCACAAAGATCATTCTTAAATAGTAGCTCTATTAATTAAGTTAACATGTATCAGTAACCCACGACTAGCATGGAAAATATCTCATATGAACATATATGATCATTAATCATTCATGCTTGACAAGTTACACGAAAAACACACGTTTTTTTATCAAGCTAATGTTAAACAAGTAGATCATTTTATTTTTTCTCAAAGATATGGTACAAAGGGTATGGCAAACATGTCAATGGTAACCTAAACAAAACAAGTTTAGTGGGTTAACCAAACAACACTATATATAAAAATGATGAAAAGTTTAGAATTTACTCATATAGAACCTAATGAACTTATATATATACATGCTCATTATTAAGAACCTAATGATTTATGTATTCTGTTAACTTTTCAAAATACAATACATGAGTGTCATGTTACAATCCTTGTATCCTTATTTTAATTTCATCAGTTGTTTGTTTTAAACATACATAATTTACTTATTTTGACCACTAATCTCTTAATATGACATGATGGTAGAACATATCATATGGTAAGTGGCAATCTTCCAACAATTTCCCAATTCTAATAATAAGACCTATTCAAAAACAGAAGGGCATATTTTCACTCTTCATATATAGAGTGGCAAATTTTCCATTTTAACCTAAACGTTACTTCTTACTGTGTTTTTCTAACTCATAGTATCATCATAGTGACCACTGATGTTCCTTCTCAGTCTGCTAATATAGTTAAAACCCTTACTATACACTGCTGGCTTTTTGCTTTAGGATTTGCTAAACATATGTATCGTCTTCAAAAGGGTACTGTAAAGTCATTGTTTTAATCGAGGTAAGTGATTGCTTATCTGTATTAATCTAAATGGCATGTTATTTGTCGATTCAAATAGGTATGATGACATTTATATTTTTATTGTCTATTGATGTAAGGACTCTTTATTTTAAGGATACTCTTGCTTTTTCTGGTAATCTGATTAAGATTTAGACTCGCTAAAGCATCATGTTGTATTCAGGTAATCTCCTTACCATCAAAGTGAGGATTAAATTAACTTGAATACATAGTTGATATCATAATGAGTTTAACGATAATCCATCAACGTTAAAGGCGCAGGAATGAGGTCAAGTTGTAGCTGCTCTTGTGCTATGGAAGGAGTAGCAGTTAAAAGTTTGGCTATTTAAGGAGTACGTTGAGATCAACAATAAATAAGAGTAAGATTATCAGTTGCTTTTTATACTTCTTATTATGATTTTGCATTTCCGAACAAGAGAATTTTAGCGGATTTGTTGTCTCGAGGTCAAGTTGTGTTGTCAGATGGATCTTTAGTCAATTAGTTATTTGTACATTTCATGTATTTATGCTTATTTTGAATTGAAGCCGAACTGGTTACTTTCTTAGTCTTTGAATATGATCAGTATCAACTCAAATAAGCTCATTGCATTAGCCTATGACTTGCATGTTTCTCATATTAGCATCTGATTCGCTAACTTTGTTGTAATTCGTTGAACACTTATTATATGGTGAACCTGGTTTTAGTGTGCTAATTTGTTGTTGAACACTTATTATATGGTGAACCTGGTTTTAGTGTACTAATTTATTGGTTCTTCCTTGGCTTACAAAGGTGTTTAAAGGAAACCTAGAGCACAACTCTAGAGTGTTTATGGATATTCAGTTAAAGACTTTCGAGTTTATATCGGATAAATCGTGTTTTAGATTAGCCTTTTAGAAAACAAGTAATGTATTTAATTATTACAGAGTATTGTTTTAGATTGCTAGCCCATGCATGCGAGTATGCGACCCTAAACAAACAAGTGCTGTAATAACTCATGTATAGTTGCTGAAATTATTTAATTATTAAGTAATGTTTTGATTTGGATATGTTTTAAACTCTAATGGAAGTATAAAGTACATAAGTTTATCATATATGTTTACTCTTAAGATTTTACATCATGTTTTGCAATTGCAACATTATTTTTAGGGTTAATGGCATGTAATAGCAACGTACTTTTCAATTTGAGCCGTTATCAGATACGAACCCAAATAAGTATCACAATACCCATCGAACTTTTAAAATTTGTGCTATTATCATACGTTTGCTTATGTGGCAATACTGGCTACCGGCTACACCGGTCAAAAAGACTACGTGGAATTTTTTTAAAAAACTTAAAAAGGGTAGTTGGGTCACTTTAATATAACTTATGACTTATTATACGTTTTCTTATGACTTGTCAAACACAACCAAACACACCAGTCAAACAAAATCAACATCTCACACATGAACCCTAATTCTATTAACCTAAAATTGACCTCCTAATTCGTTTATTTTGATAGGGCTTTTTAAAGGTAAGTCTTTTAATTAGGTTATTCATGTGTTTGATCACTTCAATTTTGTGTTTTTTGTTGTTATAACCCGTAACCCAAATTTTAACCTTTTTTGTTTTTATTGCAGAATGGTTAGCCTTACTGTTAGGAATTCAGTTTTTAGTGAAGTGACGATCATTATCGATCTCACGAGCCTTTGTAATAGTTAGACAATTTTATGTAATAGTTAAGAAGCTAAGCGGGCCGGCTTATAGAAAGCCTAAGGAAAGCCCGGTTAGCCCACACCCTTGTAACTATATAAACCATCTCCACACATGGAGAGGGTGTTGGTTGAATCATTTTACACACACAATTTAATGTGTTTTATCTTGTTTTATCACAACCATCTCTCCTATCTCTACCTTTCTCTCTCTAAGTGTCATATAGTGTGAAAAAGACGGAACCTCAATCAATTGGTTCAACGAGCCATGGTTCTATCTTGGGTCCTTTAGTGTTTCGTTGTTGGTTGAACCAAATTCTTGGACTTTATTGTCACTAATTTGTGGAACAACTTTTACATAGCCCTTTTCTTTGCATCTTCAAAACATTACTATTAAGGGACACCTTATTGTCTGTGTCCTTTCCAATAGTATTCTCATTTCCTTTTTTATGTCTTATTAGAGGGTTTAAAAATTGCTTATTCGTGGCCTTTTCAAAGCTTATTTGCTCACGGCATAGTTTTGGGGATTTTTTTTTTTTTGTTCTTTACTTTTTTCGTCCTCAATCATGTATTCCATAAACCTTTTTCACATCAATAAGGAGCCAGTTTACAATTTTTAATTTTATTTAGATTATTTGTTCATGTGGTTATTTGGCTTGAAACAGCTTAATCATAAGCTTATTTTCTAGCTTATTCAGTCACGGATCTCATATTACAAGTCTCTTAGGTCCTTTGTTTCTTCAAACTTATAACAACGCTTTAAAGAAATTTCATTGCCAATTTTAATTAGATAGCTTATTAGAAGTTTGGTTGTTGCTTATTTGTTACCTTTTAAGGCTTTTTACGTGAAACTTTAACAACTTATTTTTGGAGCATTGTTATTGAAACACAGGTTTGAATAAGTAAATGGGAGACACAGGATCCTTATTCTCTTGCTTCAAAGGACTAAGGACGTGTTGTTTTGTACTGTTGCAAAGTGACATATCCCACAGGTTAGACTTGTCCGTGTGAGGTCCCAAAAAAGGCTTGTGTTTTGCCATTCTACGTTGTAGCGAGATAGCTAACAAAAAGGCTTGCGTTTTGCCATTCTATGTTGTAGCGAGATAGCTAAACTAGTGACTTGATGAATGGAAAGATCGGTTGTGGTTTGATAAACAGGTTAGAAGACTAACGTTTTCATGGCTTACATAAACGAAACTCTGCCCAAATGAAAAGTCCATTGCGTTTTGTTTTTTTTAGACAACAACTTGGTCAATTTTGTATCGTAGCAGGATTGAAGATAAGAACAAGGACGTTTTTGGTGTTATTCGTTGAGGTTTAGACAAACCGTACAAGGACCACATAGTACGCTTTTGTCTTCTTATAGGCAATTCATACACGACTTGGGAGACTTATACATCAAACTAAAAGAGTTATACATCATAACTAGGGTGATTTATAAGTATAACAAATTAAACGATTGAGTTTCGAGTGGTTTCGGGTTTTTCGGGTTTCGACTTCGGTTGTTCCCGGGTCTTCTAACCTATACCATTTCGTTCGCGGTCTTGCAACGATCATCGCGCTATAATTATATTTTACTCACGATAACCGTACCAATTTTCGAGATCAAAAATAAACTCGTAACATTATTTCTAAGTTTAAAACGAAGAAGAAGACGCAACATGTACATGTTTTAGTATTTTAATATAGTTTAAAATTTGAGTTTTTTCACTTCTAACCTTTAGATTTCAAAAGTTTTACTTTTAGCCCTTTGTCTTTAAAACTCTTTCACTCATACCCTTTCTTTTTCAAACACTTTTATTTATAACTTTTTGTTTTTTTAAATCTTTTTATTAACATATAGTTGTAAGAACTTTCATCATTAGTCCTTAACGACAAACAATTTCACCGTTAGTCCTTAGCACTTATAATTAAGCCATTAGTCATCCAAAGTGAACCGTTATTGCACCGTTAGTCCCTACAATTTCAATTAATAACCGTTGACTTGGATTTTAATTACACTGTTAGTCCATGTTTACGCTTTAATCAACTGTTAATCATCTTAACTTGAAATAGTAGTAACCGTTCATCCTTTTAGCTCATCAATCGTTAACAAAAATTCAAGTTCTTCATTTACAACAACGATTTCACCAAAAACGATCCATAACAATTATCATTTCACGGTTTCTTCTTGATTTTGTAAAATCCCGTAAAAGTTTATTCTTTTCTCGGTTTAAATCATAGATTTGTAAAATCCCATGAAGTATAATTTCAGTCATTTAACCACATCATCAATCACTTAATCTACTTTAGATCCTTAATTTAATTTCACACATCGAATTTTAATGGAATCTTCAAATTTAAATTCAAAAGAGAGAGAGAACCGCAAATGATGCAACGTCTCGTAAAAATTGCATACCACTGCATGGCATGGTTTTGACAGCTCGTGACAATTTCGTGATCTCTATCTCAATAGTTCGTTTTATGTTGTTGATGCATTTAAACTGACATTTCACTCATTCTTCGGTGAAGAGCATTAGACTTTCAGATTGAAAATGTTCCATAATCTGGATCAGTTAAGGCTACAACTTTGAAAGAGAGTTTATTATTTGAAGTAATCTGAGGATTGTCTTGAAGCACTCCGAGAACACAATTCACGGAATTTTTTGACCTCAAAAAGGTGTAAATTCATCGAAAATCTAAATCAATGTTGGCAAAAAGAATTCAAAGAATACATGGTCTGCGAACCTGATACTTACAGACGTGATTTACTTGAGAACCTGGATACACTTGAAGCGGTCATTCATAGAGCTGTAATTACATACGCTAGATTACAGCTACAGTCACAAGATGTTCAGATAAATCCAGTTCAAGCAGTGGATGACAGTTTGATTGTCTCGAAAAGCACTTAGATAGAGTCAGAAAACAACCATGCATCGGCAATCAGTGATTGAAACTCATTACAACATCACGAGTGTTGGTCACTGAGAGTACAACATTGGAGGCTAATTTAAACACGGACGTTAAAGCATTGGATGCTGGGTCGGTTATTACTAAAAGCAGCGGGACAAAGTCAGATAAACATGATACTAGCAGCAGTTCAAGGACTTATATCACACATGCTGTGGATGCAGATATCAGACCAGTAAATGACCAAGTGCCATTTGTTGAGGTTAATTTGATGCTAACTAATGTCCTTGCTAGTTGAACAAAATTATGAGAAATTCTGAAACTCATCATATATGACACATATCTGTTGGAAAAGGTTGATAGCAATACCACTCCTGATTCAACAAATATGTGTCATAGGGGAGGAGAGATTGACCAGGATGCTGAACAATATCAAGCAAAAAGTCCTTTGCTTAAGGCTGAGTTTCTCAAAACGAATGATATGGTTGAAAAAGAAGTTTATAATGAACTTTCAAACAGATTTTTACAACTTGAAAAACATTGTATTTCACTTGAAATTTCAATGCAACAAAAGGAAGAAAGTTTTCAAAGTAACAAACCATGTAAAAACCAGGATGCTCCTGAGTTTTGTGAATTTTTTGAGATAAATGATTTGAAAGCTCAGCTACAGGCCAAAACCACACTAATTTGCAACTTGAAGAATCAAATTAAAAGTGTGAAGGAAGCAAGTAATGAAGCCAAGGTTAAACATGAAATTGATGTTTTGGAAACAATAAACATTGAACTAGAAAGTAGTGTGGCTAAATTACTTGCAGAGAATGAGAAGTTAAATAAGGAAAATGAGCATTTAAAACAGACTTACAAAGAACTTTATGATTCTATCAAAAAGACACGAATTCAGACGAAAGATCATAATGACTCACTGATTGCTCAAGTAAATAGTAAGACTGTTGAAAATGCTGATTTAAAAGCTCAGATTCAGGAAAAGGTTTTTGCGAATGTAGCATTGAAAAACGAATTAAGAAAGTTAAAAGGAAATAGCGTGGATACTAAGTTTGCAAAACCATCAATCTTGGGGAAACCGGTTTTACAACCACCCAGAAACCAATCAGTTGTTAGACAACCGAATGCGTTTAAATCTGAACGACCTAACTTTTCAAAACCACGGTTTGCCTCCCAAGTTGATGTGAATAACGTTTTGTCAAAACCAGTCACTCCTCATTATTTGCCTAAAGTTCGAGAATATGTGCTTGCAAAACCTCATCACGTGATTGCACCTGGCTCATTTAGGAATAGTCAAGAAGAACCGTATGGTTCAAATGATATGGCTCATAATCACTATCTAGAGGAAGCTAGGAAAAAGACACAAGAAAGAAATAGGAATTCAAAACCTAGTGTGATGCATACTACTAGTCTACAAAACACTACTAATGGTAGCAAACCAAATCCTAGGAGCAACAATCAAATATCTAGGAGTTTGCCTGTATCTAAGAGTAGTTGTGGAATGTCAAATGGTGTGTCGCTAGTAGATCACTCTAGGAATTCTAGTTCTTTTTCTGACTCCAAACACTTTGTTTGCTCAACGTGTCATAAATGTGTCTTTAATGCAAATCATGATAATTGTATAACAAAATTCCTGAAAGAGGTGAATTCTCGTGCTAAGGTTCAATCCCTTAAGACTAGAAACAACAACAAACCCGTAGAACCAAAGAGTCATACTCAAAAACCTGGTAGGCAGATTGCTATAGGACCAAGGTTTTCTCTCAACAAGTCTTCCGCTGTGCATGAGAAACCAAACACTCCTAGATCTTGTCTTAGGTGGATACCGACGGGTAGAATTTTTAAGCTTGCTGGTCTTAGGTGGATTCCTATAAGAAAGTTATTCGACTCTTGCACGAGCAAAGTTGACAGTGAGCCTCCAAATGGTTCAGATGATGATATCACTAACCCATAAGAATGCAATCAAACTCTTAATGTCAGTGCAAGTACTCTTGACTTAAGTGCAGGTACGTCTTTTAATCCTATAAAGGAAAGACTCAGAGTTTGGTTGCCAAAAAGACTAATATCTCATAAGCCAAGGGTTCAAGGGATTCTAATATGATGCACATTAACAATGATGTCTGTTCACATCAGTTCAGGCCTCGCTCTTCAACGACATATGACGTCTGTTCACATCAGTTCAGGCCTCGCTCTTCAACGACATATGACGTCTGTTCACATCAGTTCAGGCCTCGATCTTCAACGACATATGACGTCTGTTCACATCAGTTCAGGCCTCGCTCTTCATCGATAGATGGCGTCTGCTGGCAACACTTCAGGCCCCGCTCCTAAAAGAAAAGAAAGGTGTACGCTTCAGTACGCTTTATCTTCAAAAGAAGAGAAATCTTCTTGTTTTCGACCATTCTCATCAACATTCTTTATTTTTTTCCCATGCTCGTTCAATCATTAGGTGGATCGACGTACATTAGCTTGTATTTTAATTCACTACATCAATCAAAAATGGCAATCACATATGCAATTTTTGAAAGGGGAGAATAGTGAATTAAATGTGATCAATACAGTTGAACTTGGTCTCTCAATGTGTATGAAATGGTCAAAATAACTCCTGGATACATCAGTTCAGGACTCGTGCAAAAATCAGTTTCTCCAACAACTTATGTTCCACCATCCAAGAGAGACTATGAAATCTTGTTTCAACCACTGTTTGATGAGTACTTCAATCCTCCACCATGTGCTGTCTCTCCAGATCCGGTAGCTGTTGCTGCTCCAAGACCTGTTGATCCAGCCAGTTCACCTTTGTCAACTACCATTGATCAAGATGTACCATCTGCTAGTACTTCACCAACTAATCAGGAGATTCAATTTCAAGTCACTCATCAAGGTGTTGAAGAACAAATTCATGGACATTAAAATGCACAATTTGATAATGCACCCCTCCTTCATAATCTTCCTTCAGACCCGAGTTCTGAAGAAACAACTTTACAAGGGGTCATTCCATCAAATTTGCACCATCTTAACCAATCGTTTGATACTCTCACTAAGTTGACAAAGAATCACCCATTAGAGAATGTTATTGGCGATCATTCTCGACCGGTTTTGATAAGAAGTCAACTACATGAACATGCCATTTGGTGCTACTTTGACTCAAATGACAATCCAATTCCATTTGGTGGAAAACGATCTGGTTGAGATCTACTATCTCAAAAGAAGAACAATGGTGGTAATTTTTCATGTATCTTTTGTACATTTGTAAATATTTAAAAACAAAAACAAAATACAAAAATATAAAACCAACAAAAACCATAAAAATCAAAAAATAGAAAATACAAAAATATTTTTCAAGACATGTCTTTTGTAAATTGATAATATTTATGGACCTAGAAATGCCATTCAATAATGATACGGGTCTTAAAATATAGTTCGAGCAGAAGTTCAAACTTTTCAAAACATGTCTTCATGGCTTGCAATTATTTCAGACTGAGGAAAACATGTCGTCAAAAAGACAGTTGTTCCTAGAAACGGAACTCCATGGGGTGGTCGCCTTGCTGTATCATTTTCTTTGTGTCGTCGGCATGAATAATCAGAAGTTCCAAAGATGCAGATTTTAAAGGGAGAAAAATAGCATAGGGAAAGAGAACTATAAAAATTATATACGGAGATAAAGTAAGAAGACTAGCCGATTGCTTTAAGCCAACCTTGGTGTCTCATGTACATTACTTAATACAGATACATGACACCACTAATCTATTATATTGTCTTTTTTCTATTCAGATATGAGTAATGAAGGTAAAGAAGAAGTTTGCTACATTTGAGGCCAAAAGTGTTATATGATGCGGAGAGCAGAGAAGAGAATGGAGATGTCTTAGATTTATACATTGCGTTTTATTGAAACTAATAGAAATGGAAGAAGTAGCAGTAATAGCATATAGTGATAACATATGGCATACAAGAAGAGTACAACATGTAGCTTGGTATTAACTATTGTAAGTATTAACAATGACCTTTTAAAATAGCTAGCCACTTCTAAT
>BQNB010146343.1:0-16589 GCA_026074375.1 Tanacetum coccineum
TTAAAAACTATTTTTTTTAACTAAAAACTTTTGATCAACTAATCTAAATGAGCCTACACACTCAGCCAAAAAGTGGCTGAGTGCACTTGACCCATAACAAACCCCATTTGACCCATTTTAAGGTCAATGCCAAACACCCCCTTAAATATATAAAATTTGATTTTCTACTGATATTAGTTAAGGGAATGGCTAACAATGTGATTATAAGTAATGATTTAACACTTTAACACACTCTTACATAAGATAAATAGCATTAAGAAACTTATATGGGACCTTTAATTCCAACAGTAGCAATATCAAGAAAAACTCTTAACTTTTTTATTAAAAACCAAGAAATTACATAAAACTTTTAAAGTTGAACTGAATTACAATACTTGCTTAAGAAAAAGACTTAATTAAAACATTTAAACTAAAAAAACAGGGTAAAAGGGTGTGTCTGACTTCGGCTTGGTTTCTTCTCTTTTATAGAGACTCTGAGCCTTCACTTTGTCTTGGGTTGTGCTTGTTGTGAGCATACAATGCAATCCTGAGCAATCCTAACCCTCCATATGCCTTGAACACCATCTCACCATTAAAGGGGGTGCGGGTTTTTGTGAAATGTCAATAGGGAAGGGTTATAGGGGCAGGGTAAGTGGGGAAAGGTGAGGGGTGAGCTGTGAATGTACTAGGGATAGTGGTTTGGCCTTGTAAACCATGGGGGAGGGTGGTTTGGTTTTGGCGGGTAAGTGGTTATGGTACCGTTATGGTTCAGGGTTTTAAAAGAGAAGTTTGGAGATGGTGCAATACTAGCCCCTCATGTTTGGTCCTCTTTTCATTTTCTTTAAACCCAAAATTCAGTTATAAACATGTTTAGAAAGTGACAGAATTGGTCCTTGTCGTTTTTATAACTAAAAGAAATAAAAAGGTTTGGAAAATTGCAAAACAGCCCTTGTGTTTTATTTATAAAAAGAAAACTGCCATTTGGCAGTTTTAGTCCTTCTCTTTGTTTTACCACTTTTCTTTTCTAAAAGAATAAAAAAGGTTTGGGGTTATTGCAAGAATGGTCCCTGCTGTTTTATAACAAAAAGAATTAAAAAGAGTTTTAGGAAATTGCAAATTTGGTCCCTGCTGTTTTACTAATAAAAGAAATGCCATTTGGCAGTTTTAGCCCCTGGATTCTTTAAAGGGATTACAAGTTTGGAAAATTGCAATTTCAGTCCCTCTTTTAGTTTAAACCATTTTTCTTTTATAAAACAACTTTTAAAATTGGCAATTTTAGCCCCTAAAGTTTTGTAAAAAGGATTTAATGGGCTTTTGTTGGGCTTGGGTTTTGTTGTTGGGCTTTTGGGCTTGTATTGGGCCCAATTGAGTGTGTCTGGGCCCAATAAGGTTTAGGCTTATGTTATTGGGCTTTTTAAGGCCCAATAAGGTTCAGGTGGGTTTTGTGTGTACAATGGCTGAGATTGGCTGTAACTGGGCTAGGATTGGGCCTTCAAAGTCTTCACAGTCTTTGTCAATTGCACACAAATGGGCTGTTGAAATTGATTGAGGGCCCATTTGGTCTTCACAGTCTTCATAATTATACTATTGGGCTTTCCCGGCCCATCAGATGGGTTAAGATTGCATCCAATAGTATTCTTCAGTTCCGGCTCCGGTTTGACTGCTGATTCTTCAGTATTGACTCTGACTTTGGCATTTTTGGACTTTGGCCTTGATTTTGCACAGTCTTTTCCATTCCATGCTCAGTTTTGTCATTTTGGCTTGGTTTTCTGTCTTTTTGTTGATATCCACTTCCTGCACAATACAAATGCAAAACAAACATATATTTGGCAGTTTTTGTCTGTTTTTGGTCATTTAAGCTCGTTTTTAGAGGTAAAAGATATGTGTAATTAAGCACTTATCAGTGTCATTCATTAACTCGGTTAGTTTACCTTGGCTAAATTATTAATTTTGTATTGATTATGACGTTTGAAGGCTAATTCCTTCGGGTATTAGCCATTGTTATGAAGATCTTAATGTTTGGTTTATTTATCTCGATTTCTTAGTTTATGGTTGATTGCTTGTTTATATTTATCAATTTATACTAGTTTACGTGCTTTTGTATGCGACCTATCATTCAACTGGATCTAGTGATACGGACCAAGTAATCTAGATGAAAGGATAGCTCTCCGTATAGTGATTTATACATCTAGACCAATAGGATCTTAAATAAAGACCTATCTTTGCCCTTAGATTGTGAGCTTAGTTGGACCTGCAGGTGACCCATGGATCAACGAGTACGTTCTCGATTAATTGGTAAAGACTTGGTTAGTGGACTACTAGTGTATGAATTGCCATTAAACAGTAAGTGGGTAAAGTCTGTATGAGCTAGGGTTTAACAAGATCACCATTGCTTTAATCCCTAAGATAGATTATAATCAGTAAATAAGGATGCTTTATGCAGATGCGTTTAATTGTGACAGAATTCTACGTGTCTAGGTCTTAGGAAGAAGTACCGCCTAAGTCTTAAGAATGATATGCTGCTTCGAGATAAGAAATCATTACACTAAATAAACAAACCTACGTTTTGATTGGATTAATAATGGTTAATACAGTTTTCTTCTATTTGGCTAGACCGCTCTTTTATCTTCTGTTAATTTGCTTGCGTGTGTTTTAGTGTCTTGAATTGGTTTTAGTCACCACTAAACCCGTGCCAGTCTCTCAGGCTAACCCCCCCCCCCCCTTATCCATTAGATTTAGGAATTAACATAGGTTTAGCATAGATTAGACTAACTTAGATTAGAAAAATCAAAGTATTAATAAATTTAAAGTGTCTCTCACTCTTAGTGATCGACACCCTACTTACCACGAAACTCCCATCGATCGGGTACACTGCCCGTGAAAGTATTGTTTTAGGTAAAGTCGGCAAAATATAAATTTAAAACTTAAAAGCATAAATTACACCTACACGATGCAACACATCATGTTCTCTCTGAGGTACCTCACTCTGAAAACACTCATAATGATATGTTATATCAAAGTGTGCAAGAGATGCCGTATTCTGAACAAACTCATCTTGTGAATTATCCAGAGAATGAGATAACAAGTGATAGAAATATCATTCCTTATTCTCAATATCTACTTGAAAGACAAAATGTAGTTGTTCATGATACAAATTCTTCTGCACAATAAGATGCCATGATATTATCTATGTTTGAACAACTATCAAATCAAGTAACTAATTATAACAAGGTCAATAAGGACAACCTAATTGCCAATGAATCCTTATTTGCTGAGCTTGAAAGATACAAAGAACGAGTGAAATTGCTAGAAGAGAGAAAAATGTAGATTTAAGTGCTCGAGAAAAGCTTATAATGGATGATATAATTCAGGAGAAAAATGCACAGTTTGCGGATTTTGAAAAAGAAATTAACTATCTTAAACAAACTCTTTCTAAACAATTAAAGGAAAAGGAATTATTAACAAAACCATTTAATGTTTTCAAAAATGAATCCAAGGAAAAGGAAGCTAAGAATATTGATAAACAAATTTCTTTAGAAAAGAAAGTTAAAGAACTGGACAATATTGTTTGTACAATGGGTCAATCCGCGTAAACTGTGCATATGCTCACAAAACCACAAGTTTTCAATGATAACAACCTGAAAAAAGCTCTTGGTTTTCAAAATCCTTTCTATCTTAAGAAAGCTCACCAGATTAGGCCAGTACTTTATGATGGTAGAGTTATTGCTACGGAAACCAATGTGATTTCAATTGATGATTCTGAAGAGACTTTGATGCTTGAGGAAGAGAGTCGATCCAAAATGCTATTAAAACAAAGTGATCCAATGGTCTTAGAAAAGAAAGTTAACATTAACCCAATTAGTTATGCTGATTTAAATAGATTATCTAAAGATTTTGGTATACGTTTTGTCCTACAACAAGAAATGTCTGACGAACAAGCTTTCCGGTTACAAACTTCACACCCTAATACTGACCAATCTACTTCTTCGCCTGTCAATATTGAGGCTCCTCGGGAACTTCCTAAGGTAAGCCTGGTTAATACAAGCCTTAAAAAGCTTAAATACCATCTTGGCCAATTTGACAATGTGGTGAAAAAGCGAATTACACTTGATGTTTTGACAGAAGGGGAATGGGGGTTTGAACAAACTAAAGCTATTTTTCTAAAAGAAATAATTTCATTTTAAAGACCTTAAAAGACATATTTAATGTTTTTGATAAAGATTATCTTTTAAAAAGTGTACAAAAGTAAAAAAAAGTCTTTAACCAGATGGAAGCTGCTGTTTAACAGTGTTTTGTAGACAAACAGAGCTTTAAATTCAAAAGAAATAATTTTTGATTGAAAACGATTGACTCTTGGATCAAATCATTTCTCAAGATATTGTGAATTCTTCTGTAGATATGAATACTTCTGTGAATGTGCATTCTTTTGTTGCTATGAATGATTCTGTGAATTATGTGGAAATGTGCAACAAATGTCTCGAACTTGAAGCTGAGCTTATCAAACACACGAACATGGTTGAAAAATATGAGTATAATAAACTTTTGAAAAGATTTTCTGAAATTGAACAACACTGCGTTTCTCTTGAACTTGCAATGCAACTCAATAAAGAAATTTTTCAAAAGAATACCACATCAATGAACCAAATAGAACCTTCATTTCATCAATTATTTGAATTGAACAATTTAAATTCAATCAAAAGACATAACAATCTAGAAGTTGAAGGCAAACATTAAATATTTGAATAAAACTTTCACCATAAACAGTGTGAAAAAGGACATAGATGAGATTGACATCATCAACATAGAACTGGAACAAAGGGTGGCAAAACTAATTGCTGAGAATGAACATTTGAAACAGACTTATAAACAACTCTATGATTCAATTAAACCATTACGTGTTCGTGCTAAAGAACATGCTAAATCTTTTGTTAATCAATTAAATCAAAAGTCTGTTGAAATTACTAATTTAAATGCTCAACTTCAGGAAAAGGTTTTTGTCACAACAGCATTAAAAAATGATCTTAGGAAATTTAAAGGAAAGGACATAGTTGACAATGCTGCCCAAGTGTCAAATACTACCACTATTGCTCCAGTAATGTATAAGCTTGACCCAGTAACTTTGGCTCCTAAGGATAAGAATAATAGGGAAACTCACATATACTACCTTAAGCACACTATGGAACAAGCTGTTATTCTTATGAAGATAGTTGAACAAGCTAAATTACTAAACCCTTTAGATAGTGCATCTTACTCTGCCAGTAAGTATGTTAAGCTGATTCAAGAGTTGCTGGGATATGTTATAGATACTTGCCCTTATATTCACAATCCTAGTGAGAAATTAGTTGATGTCAGCCTACAATAAAAAGAAATATGTTAGGTTTCTTGAACTCGTCATATCATCGATGCACATCCTAAAAACAGTTAGGCTCTTCTAAACAAAAACCAAATGGACCACTAATAATTCTGTGTCAACTTCTACAGGAGTTAGTCAGTCTACTAAATTTAGCAGGTCAACGTCTATAGATAATACAAAGAATGATAGGATCCTACAGATTTCAAGTAGTACCCATAAGAAGAATAAAGTAGAAGACCACTCTAGGATAGTTAAGTCTTGTTTGAATAAACTGAATTGTGTTGTTGAACCATCTGGAAATGCAAATGTGCAGCATTCTAAATTAAATACAAATTCTGAGCTAATGTGCGTTAAATGTAATAGTTCTATGTTTGATGATAGACATGAATTGTGTTTTCTTGAATTTGTTTCTGATATGAATGCGAGTTCTAAATCTCAGTCTGTTAAGAAAGCTAAAAAGAAAGAAGAATGGAAACCTACAAGAAAAGTGTTTACTAAAATTGGATATAACTAGAGACCCACAGGAAGGACTTTCACTTTAGTTGGAAATGCATGCCCTTTAACTAGGATTACCGCCACTAACAAAGTGCCTCTTAGTAAACCTATTCCTCTAGAAGTAGTTGCACAAGAATCTGTAGTAACTAAAGTTTATACTAGGAGACCTAAGGTACCTAAGACTAATGGTTCTAATAGCAAACCAACGATTGCAAAATCTGTGATTTCTAACAAAACGGAACCCGGTACATCTCGGGGAACCAATACTTCAGTTGCTCTATCTTCTTCTTCTTCTGTCGATCTCAGGTTGTCCAAAGTGTTTTGTGGTATTTGGACTCCGGATGCTCAAAGCACATGACTCGAGATCGCTCTTAGCTCACCAATTTTGTTCATAAGTTTCTCGGTACTGTCAAGTTCGGTAACGACCAGATTGCAAAGATTATGACAATTATAGCAAGAACGGACGAAAGTCTCTTTTCGAGCCTTGGAAAGATTTAAGAACTTTTGATGAAATGTCCCCTGCATTATTTAACTGATATGCAAGAAGTTATCTTATTTTATAATGGGCTTGATGTTCCTACCCGACAGATCCTTGACTCTAAAGGTGCCATTCCTACTAAAATTGATGCAGATGCAAAGATAGCCATCCAGGAAATGGCTTAATACTCCTCATAGAAAATAAAACAATTAAAAAAAAAAAAAAAAAAAAAAAATGGATAACAAACATCTCAAAAGCCCAAAAGTAGTGAAACTTCTGACTGACTAGCTCTATTCAAGCCCAGATCAACAACCTAGGGAGAGAAATTAAGAAAGTCAATGAGAAAGTATACGTTGCTCAGGTCGGATGCGAACTATGCAAAGGACCACACTATACAAAGGACTACCCACTAAAGGAAGAGGGGAATACTCTTGAAGAGGCTTATTTACACACAGTTTGGAGCACCCTGTCAACCTGCAGGACAGTATAGAGTAGCGGGGCCAGGATTCTACCAACGCAACAATGGAAATTATTCGTACCCTGATCGAAGACAGACATTAAAAGAATCACTGACCAAATTCATGGCTGAGTCAGCAAAGAGACACGAAGAGAACTCGAACATCATCAAAGAGATTCGAGCTTCTACCGATGCGGCAATAAGAAATCAAGGAGCATCGATTAAGACCTAGAAAGTTCAAAGTTGTTCAAAATGAGCAAAGTTTTACAATAAAGAGGACTCGAGAGTGTCTGCCCGGCTCAATAGAACCAAACCCAAGGGACCTTGTTAAATCGATCTCAACCACTAAAACTGATTCATCTGAGATATGCCGTAGGGATGCAATCCATACGCCGTATCGAGCTCACGGCACAGAAGCATGTTGTCTAAAACAATTCCCATCCCAAGGACGACTACAAAACTACTGCTGTGGACAAATGAGAGAGTCACAAGATGTGAAGAATCTTGAATGCTTATAATCACACCTTGCCCTCAGAAAGAACAATACCCAGGGAGTTTTTACTTTGCCTTGTTTTAATTCTAATGTTTGTGTTATAAAAGCCCTTGTTGACCTAGGAGCAAGTGTGAGTGTTATGCCATTTTCTACCTACACCAACCTTTGTCTAGGAATTTTATCTCACACTAGGTTGACCATTGAGCTGGCTAACAGAACAATAAAACAACCAAAAGGTATTGCTAAAAACGTGCTAGTAAGGATTGACAAATTTATTTTCCCTATAGACTTTATCATCTTGGATATACCCGAGGATGACGATGTCCCTTTAATCCTCGGTCGGCCATTTTTGTCTACTGTCCATTCCAAGATTGATGTTCACAAAAGAAAAATTACTCTCAGGGTCAGGAAAGAAAAACTTGTTTTCAAAATTATTATGCCCGCTACTAGCTTAATATGGAGGGTCTTTATGTTAAAAAATCTTGAAACAAACTTATAGTAGGATAACGAGTCAATGACCCACTTATGGTAAGTAGTTTTTATTGTTTTTTTTTTTTTAATATTTTTTTTAAAAAAATGGTATACTTTGAATAAATTACTTAGAGCACGCTCTAGAACCCGAGACAAATCAAGATGTTGATTTTGAGCCAACTTTTGTCAATAAGTTTGAAACTAGTTCTAAGTGTTATTATAAAATGAAGTTTTCTTGTATGATTGGGTATAAAAATGTTAATGATACTTTCGTCCCTTCCTTATCCGTTAATGTAATAACTAATTTTATTATTCTACAATTAAGGACAAGGACGATCATGAAGGGAAGAGTCTAGCTGAGGCTTCAATAGATATACCTATTTTCGTTGGAAAATTTTCTATTCTTACAGTTTTATCATCATTGACAATGATGATGTAACAAGTGATGTTGCGCTCGGCATGCCATTTTTCGCGAAATATATGTCATGCCAAATGCTTATGAAGAAATCCGCTCACAGGGACAAGTGCGAGCGAATGATGGATGAATGAAGAAGAAAGAAGAAAAAGTCAAACTTAACGACTAGTTGAAACAAAAGTGTTTCCACGTGAGGACAACCCGGTCATTTGATAAACTGTTTAATCATTTTTAAATTGTTTTGCACGAGTCTGTCTTCTCAGACACTCCATACGACGTATCGAACCCCTCTGGATACGGCGTATGGATGTGTCTGGACGTTATCAGTCTATAATTTAATTTCCAGTACTTTAAAAATTTTAATTGTTTTTACAGGAATCATAAGGCGTATACTAGGGTTTGGGATATGGCGTATTGATCCCTGTATAGTTGTGTGTTTAATTGTTTTCCTGCATTGTAACTATTGTATAACCGAGATAGGAATTTCACTTTTGTCTTCTAATCTTTTATGCAAGACCTTGCTTTAAGGAAAATCGACGATATGGTATAATCTGAAAAAGACGTGTGTTGAACTCGTACGAGCATTGTGAAGCCTCGTCAACACACTTTGCTCAAAGAACTCAAATTGGAGAATCATCCCAAGCAACAAAATAATTGGAGATCCTCGTTCTATTCTATTTCCCCAGTTCTTTAAATTGTCCCTTAGACTATACAACGAGGACGTTATATAATCTAAGTGGGGGATGGAGAATTAGAACGCCTACTTGTCCTTTCTTTTACAAATAATATGCTATATGCTTAAATTATGCTAAATTTAATTTTTTTTTTACATGACCTCGCACACAATAACCCTTATTGCCAAATTGTGAGAATTAAGCCTATTCCGTTTCTAAACGTTTACTAAAAATTCCTCAAAAATATGAGTGTGCCGGTGATGTAGTGGACTTTAGAACTTGGCTTGGTATATCACTCAAGACCACAATAATGAGTACTATGGACTTAGATGGAGTAACTTTTTTAACTGGTAAATTTCTAGGAATACACAAAAAGCATAAATATTGTAAATTAACTAACTACAACAGGTTGTTAAATCCCGTGTAACCCTTTTGCTTACTCTCACTTTAAGAGTAAGATCCCTAGAAAAACCTGTTAGCATTCCTGTCTTTTTACACACCATATTTCTATTTTGTTTAGCACTATTTACACCTTAGCTTACCCTGTAGATTAAGCCCTACCTTAATCAAAGTAGAAGTTGATTTTGTGTAAAGTTTTTGATATATCTTGTGTCCAAAGTAAAGTTCTCTATCTCTGTATGGTCGTAGAAATTGCACACGCATGGGAAATTTGTAGCTCGTGTGTTATTGCTACTTCGCGATTAATGTATTAGTCCGAAGAATAAGTGTTAAAGGAAAAACTATCCGTAAATTATGATTGTGAAACGGTGAATTATACCGAGGTTTAATTTTGGTTTAAAAAATGAAAAAATGAAAAAATAGAAATCAACAAAAAAGAGAATGAAGTATTTATATCGGTTTCGCTAAACTTAAACACGATGAAATTCTTAGAAGGATCGATTATACATGGGCAAAAAAATCAACGATGTATAGTTTTGTATAAAGTGGCCGATATCACCACTTTTGTAAGAGTTTGTAAGTTTGGGATGTAAGGGATGTTGACCGTTATGGGAACGCCAACTTAGGTTGTCTTTGTCATCTCTATGCTCGAGGTGTTTGTATATATTTCGAGTCTTTATCACGGAACGATTGAGAAAAGTTACTAGCACTAACCATATTTGTTCCAGCTTAATCTATTTGTTTTTGAATTTTATTTAACAACAATTATGCTTCGATTCCTAGCAATTAACCTTAGTTTTACTCGAACCGAGGTTTGGATTGGGTCATGCAAGTCTATTCCGTCGTTACGGCCATGTATGCGTGATTTAGCCGCCTTGTTAGTTTATTACTTTTGGTGAAAACTTGAAGATCCCTACCCTATATCGTTCTTCATCCTAACCCTTAGTTAAACTCAAATAAGGATGTGTCCGAACACACATGTTATAACAACCCGCAATTTTCATCAATGTAATATCTATCTATTAAATTAGATACAATGTAACATCTTTATATACCACCTTTATACAGGGAAATTTTTCGCTTTATTCCATTATGCAACGTAACTTGCATAACTAAAGTAAACGAGCTCACGCAACCACCTATGCAATCTCAAGTCTACTTTTATATCAATCAAACATCAAAACATATCAAGTCTATAATCTAACTATCAATTTTATCATGTGCGCTATCTATTTAACATTAACGATATTATCAAATGCACGTTATTCCTTAACGTTATGCTAAACCTTATTTTATGTATACATTCAAAATGAATGTACAAGCAAACAAAGCAAAGTGTACAAGTAATCTATGCATAAAAATTCAAATATGAATTCCCTCCAAAATAATGTACAAGTCCTTTAATGCACAATGTATAAGTAAGTAATGCACGAATTCAAAATAAGCATGTTCCTACTATTTTTCCTAAGGATTTTGTACAAGCCACTTAAGCACAAAGTACAAACTCTAATGCACGACATTTAAACAACATTTCCCTCCATTTCATTTCACTTGTACACATTTAAAACCAAGAAACCCTAACCTAAACTATAAGCCGAAACCCGCCACCCTTTTACCCTCTATTTTTACCCATTTTAAACTTAAACCACTAACCTAGATCCCTCTATGACAAAGGGGGTGTGGGGGGGGGGGGGCGGAGCTATTATGTCTCCAGTGGCTACAAGCTTTCCTCAATCACATCCTTAGCCACCAAGAAAGCCACATCGCCCCCTTGTTGCTCCTTGTAAGCCGCGACCACAAACACCTCTAAACTTCATACTAAGTGTTTTAGCTTATAAGACCCACCATACTAGCTCTCCATTGTCATCACTACTAGCTATGACACTAAGCAAGATCCTAAGCTTGGGCACCAAGGGATTTTGACACTATAAAAGGGACGCACCCTTCCTTACTTTAAAGCACACCTCAAACTCAAACACAAACAACAATGAAGTCTTAAGAATAACCAAGAAGGATCAAGAGAAGCCACAAGACCTGGATTGAAGCCAAGGAATCAAGAAAAGAAGCCCCGAGGTTGTTTTCTAGAGGTACGAACCAAATAAGCCCCATTCGACCCATTTTCCAAACCGTAAGCTCGAATCCTTGTTCTATAAGCTATTTTCTATTTTGAAACTCTTATAAGTATCTTATAATCATGTTTGAACCCTTATTAAAAGCTTGAGTGCTCACACCCACTCGTTATTTAATTTCTAAAACTAAACGAGCCCATTAAACCCTAATAACTCATTTCCCTTAAAATCTATAAGATAAACTTATAAGCTATTGTTATAAGCTATTCCTATAAGCTTATTAGTCATTTCTAAAAACATTTTATCAAGCCTTAAAAGCTTTAACCCATTGGATTAATTTTTATAAACCAAACGACCCATTTTATGTTTTTAAACTCGTAAACCTTTTTCAATAAGCTAAAGCTCTAAAAAGCTAATTATTCCCTAACTTATTTTAGCTTATTATGATAAGCTATAACCTGCAAATCTCTTTTAGAAACCTAAAATAAGCTTGCATGTAATTTGGAGTTGTTTTGTAAATTATTTTCCATGCAAGGGTATATATTATAACTTTTAGAAATTATTAACTACAAGGGCCATTTTTTGTAATCTATTATAGTTTAGTCACGCCAAGGATTGTTTCTTTGCCCAAGTTTTAAAGTTCAAGGATTAAATTTATATATACATAATAAATAAAGGACAACTTTTGTAATTATTTAAATTCAAGGGTATTATTGCCAATTTAATATTTCAAAAAATATAAATATATATTTTTATATAAATTATAAAAAATATATATCTAGAATATATTATGAAAACTTAAATTTATCAAAACCAATTTTTTTTAAAAAAAAAATAAAAAAAAAATTTAAAAGAAACAAAAAAAGAAAAAAATGGTGGGGTGTTGTGGGGGGGAACCCTATACTTTTATCATTATTAGATCACCGAATTACGCTAATAAATCAGATACTGTTAAGTTATTTAACGTAATTTATCATCACTAGTTATTGAGAAACTTAAAGTCTTATCGCATACGACACTAGAGAGTTTCATGTGAGGGGTCCATTGGGAATTCGACTTTGACGAGTTTGCATGGTTTACGATTGAAAGTGCCCTGACTCCTAAAACGATACTGCGAGGCCACAGAATTAATGATACCCCCAAACAGGTGATGCAATAATGCCATAAAATAATCAATCAAAGAAATACGTTAAACAAAATGAAGTTTTTTGAAACTTAATCAAACAAACTAAGACTTACATATTTACACCAGTTGCGTGACGAGCCGTTACTTTCACCTAAATACTTTGTGCCATCAATCAGATTTTCCCTGTACTGTTAAGGTGAGTTCATAGCCTCGCATTTCAATCTTTTAAATATTTTATAAACCAGCAAGGGGGATACATGCTATAAACCATGAATGCAAGTATTATTCTGTATGCTATCCTGATTCATTATTGCCTAAGTACCTACTTTTGTCATTAAGATCCCACTATCATGAACCGTTAATTACTCGTCGGGGTAAGCGCGAATGCTGTGAATAGATCTATTTAGGACTGGACTCCCCATTGGTGTACATATACTATCGGTAACCAATAGCACTCATTTTGAATAGCTTTGCGGGTGTTTGGCAAAGACACCCATTGGGGCAATTATTTGTGGATATTGATTAACCTAAGGCTTCCGTCAGAGCAAGAGCAATAAATTGATTATGCAATTATTACAAACTATGGGTGTATAACAACGTAACCCACTATTGAATTGCATTCAAACTACTTTACTTAAACCTATGAATTTCACTCAACCTTTGTGTTGACTTTTTAGCATGTTTATCTCAGGTAATTTATGTTTTCATGTAGATTTTAGGACCTCACGTTTTGTAAAAACTCTAATGAATAAATGAATGATAACACAATTTTCCAAAAACGTCTCTTTAGGATTCGTTTTCTATGATTATGACTATTGTACTATGAAATAACACCCCAGATTAGCTTCCGCTGCTATGTATGACAAAATGGGGGTGTTAAAGATTGGTATGGATATAGAGAACAAGGTTAAAACCTTAACTATACTACTTTTCTTTTTCCATCTAAGAAAGTCCTCCGTGCCGCTACATCTTTCGGAATAGTATATAAAGATACATAACTATTATACTATTATAAAAATAATAATAACTTATGTTATTTTACCACTGGGTTGTTAACAGAACGATGTCTTCCCCCAACCATCCTACTTCCGATATTGTGGATGATTTTTCCTCAAACTTTCCTGACTATATTCCAGCTTCCCTGGACAATGTCCCAGCTTCACTGGGAAAAACTTATTCTAGCGCTTCAAATAACTTATTTGGTGTAGTTCCAATAGCTTCACTAACTCTTTTGCTTTTTCATGATGATCCCTACATGAAAGTTTTGCAAGCATTTTATGCTAAAGAATTACCTATTCCACCTCCAACTATTATACCTCAATCATCAATGCTTAATCCTCAAGAATTCTTTCTTCCCGAGGAATTACTATCACCTAAGAAACAAGATTGTGACCAATCATCTTCCTCCACTTCTCTCTTACCTCAAGAGTTTGAGATGGGAGAAAGTTCTCATAAGACAAGTCTGGAACGTCACGAGGAGCAAATTGAGGGAATCTTAAATCAAATAGATGAACTCTCTCTCTTGACCGCATTGAATACACAGAAGACAAAATAGAAGGTCTTGGAAAAGGTCGGGTGATTATCCAACTAGACTTTGACAATCTAGAAGCTGAACTCCAACAAGCTCGTGCTCAAATTACTAAACTTCAAAAGAAGCGAATGGGAAATAACCACAAGATTTCTCTGGCTCGCTTCAGGATTACTGACCTAGAACAAATCATAGAAGAAATCCAAGTTCGTCACCAAGCGGATAACGAAAGTCTTCTGAATGTAATCTATGAACTCAAGAACAACCAGAAAGGACCATCGGACTATTAGATTAGATCCTAGTTATAGCTCCTAACCTAGCCAAGGGATGTGTGGTAAAAATAAAAACACTTGACTATGTACAGTACAAAGGCAAGTTGTTCTTAATATAATACAATGGCAATCCCATTCTACTTTGTTGTTTCATAATACCGATTCATTTATCCTATATCCCATATCGTTGTCTCCGTCTTCATCATTATGAATCATACCATGACTCCTAAATCATAGATACTTATTTGATATGAATTATTTATGATTTCAATATCACCATTATAACAATGCTTATTTTTAAACTTTAAGCATTTTAAGAAAAAATAAGCATTGCATTTTAAGACTTGTGATATTATTCTTATTACGTGTTGTCTTATGTTGATAGAATGCCTCCTAAAAGGACGTCAACATCTGAATCACTGGCCATGACTCAAGCTAACATTAAGAAACTAGTTGCTGACAGTATCACTGTGGCTCTGGAAGCACAAGCTGCAACAATGGCAAGTACTAGTAATCCCAACAGGAACACCGGTCTTACTGGAACTCCTATAGCAAAAATGGGAAACTACAAAGAATTCATAAGCTGTCAACCTTTCTACTTCAATGGTACAGAATGAGCAGTTGGCCTCATCCACTGGTTTGAATGAACCGAATCAGTATTCTCTCAAAGCAAATATGCCGAGGAAAACAAAGTAACATTTGTTACTGGTACCCTTACTGATGATGCCTTGTCCTGGTGGAATGCATACGCCCAACCTATGGGAGTAGATCAAGCAAATCAAATCACCTGGACTGAGTTAAAAAGGCTCTTGACAAACAAGTATTGTCCCCGAACTAAAGTCAGAAAGATGAAAGATGAACTTTACAATCTGACTATAAAGGGAAATGATCTCAAACCTTACGTTAGAAGATTCATCCAAGGTTTCTCAAAAATTGCAAAGCCTTTGACTAAATTAACCTAGAAAAACAAGAAGTATATCTGAGAAAAAGATCAAGAGACGGCTTTCCAATTGCTAAAACAAAAATTTTGTGAAGCTCCAATCTTAGCATTACTAGAAGGAAATGATGACTTTGTCGTTTACTGTGATGCATCTCTTCAAGGTCTGGGAGATGTATTAATGCAAAAAGAAAAAGTCATTGCATATGTGTCTCGACAACTCAAGCCTCACGAAGAAAACTACACCACTCATGATCTTGAATTAGGAGTAGTCGTATTCGCTCTTAAAATCTGGAGACACTATCTATACGGTACAAAGTGTACAATTTTCACTGATCACAAAAGCCTTCAACATATTCTTCATCAGAAAGAATTAAACATGAGGCAACGCCGTTGGTTAGAATTGCTTGCAGATTACGATTGTGAGATCCGCTACCATCCTGGAAAAGCAAATGTCGTGGCAGATGCCTTAAGCCGAAAGGAACCACTCTGAATTAGATCATTAATCATGACCATTCATCTAAAATTACCAAATCAAATCCTCGAAGCTCAGCCACACTAATAGATTTACACATCTCTAAAGCATATAACCTTTTATAAAGAACCTTCAATGCAACCTCTTCTAACCAAGAATCATCCCAAAAAGAAGTATTCTCACCGTTGCCAACTTTTTTTTGAATGAAATCCATAAGATTTATACCTTTACTTTGAAGCGAATGAATAGCAAGAATTACGTCTTGCCATGGAGATCTTCTAGGAATTAACTTATGAGTATCCAAAGCTCCTTTGTTACCAAAGATGGATTTAATAAAACGAGTCCACAAAGACGAACCATCAGTTAGAAATCTCCAAACCCACTTGAAAAGGAGAGCGCGATTATGTGCAAAAAAACTAGAGACACCAAGACCGCCATTCTTTTTTGAGGTTAGAACTATATTCCAGCCAATCCAAGCAAGCTTCCTATCAGAACCATCAACTCCATAAAAGAAATTTCGACGAATAGATTCCAAATAATTTAACACGCCAATTGGAACCTTGAATATAGACATATGATAAAGCGGAATCGAGGTAAGAACCGACTTTAAAGGGTAAGGCGGCCGCCTATAGAAAAGAGTTTAAGCTTCCATTTGGACAATCTCGAAGAAACCTTAGAGATAACATCGTTCCACGAGTTAATTCTTGACATGTTGCTACCAACCTTCACGCCAAAATCTCCTTGTGAATTAACAACATCAAAATCTCCTTGTGAATTAATTCTTGCATGAAGCTCGATTCTGATACTCTATCAACATCACTCTCATTATTATCAGCTTTGTTTGCGACATCACCTTCTTGTGATTCCCCATCAGAAGAGAGATCATCTCGGTCATCTTCTTGGAAATTTGGAAACCAAGCATCCAATTCTTTAACGCGAATCCAATAAACTTTGCCTTGAATTATTAC
>BQNB010146344.1:0-16588 GCA_026074375.1 Tanacetum coccineum
AGATCTTTGTTTCCGGTCATGTGTCTAGTACAACCGCTATCTTGGATCCATTCATCCGGGTCAAGTTTCACCTTTTGACGTACCTAGATGCATAAAACAACTCAAGCATTTGGTCCCCAATATCTTATGGGTTCGTTAGTGTTATACATACCGTTTGGTTGTCCCATGTATGGAAATGGAGGAAAAGGACACCATTGATTATACATAGGAGGTTGGAATTGTTGTTCATTATAACACCCCGTGTTTTCAAGTCATTGACGACGTCGATAAATCTACTATTTATTTTTAGTGTCGTACGCGTTTGCTTGGGTCGTTTGGATTTTACTTTTTCCATGTCCTTGACCAAGTTTTAGAATTAGTGGTAGTTTGTTACCTTTTGGTGCACCTAAAATAGACTTTTTGGTAATTAGAATGGAGTCATTTTGTTTAACTACGTTGGTTTCCAATTCTTTTCCTTTTTCTGCACTGTCGTCAGACAACCGGTGCTGTTCGTTTGAACTGGCCGGTGCTGTTGATGAATGGCACCGGCAAGCCGGTTCTACAAAGAGCTTTTTAAGTTGATAACCTAGATTTTTGATTTTAGTGTTTCTAGGGGAAGCTATAGTCTCTGTGTATCATAATCCACACTTGTATTTTGACGGTTTTTTTTCGCATTTCACCATTTTTTTGTAAATATTAACAACTATTCTCGAAACTAGCTAGTTTTTAATGTTAGAGTTACTTCTAATCTAAGTTCATTTAAGCCTCACAATGGCTACTAGTTGTCTTTACCTTTTTCTAATACGTCAGCTTGTTTTTAATTCAGTTAAGGGTCCTTCTTGAGCAATCCATTTTTAGTCTTTAGATGTTTGTTTTTGTTGATAATTCTAAGACTAATTTGGCCAAGTTTGTCATACTCATTTTCCCTAGATTCGTTATCTAAAGATGAGCTACTATAGTAAGGATCATCGGATAATACCTCGTTTGAGTGAGCCATGAGACAAATCTCTTCTTTCTTTGAGTCATCTCCACTATCGCTCCAACTTCCGACAACGAATGCCTTTTGATCACCGGAAAAGTTTTTGGGGCAATCACTAATGAAGTGATTTGGATCACCACACTTGAAGCATCTTCGTTCTTCCTTTTTATCTTCCTTGATTTTTCGGAAGTTCTTTTTGTCGTCATAGGGTTGTCGGACAAACTTGCCTCTTCTTCTAAAGAATTTCTTGAAATCCCTTACGGCCATTGCATATTCCTCATCATTGCTATCCGAGGAAGATGTATCATCATCACTCAAGACTTGTCTGCTTTGAGTGCGAGAGACTTGTACTTTTCTTTCTTGTTCTTTGCAATCTCCAAGTCCTTTTCAAGAACTATTTCATAGACTTTGAGGTTGCCAACAAGTTCGTCTAGAGATAGCTTTGACAAGTCTTTGGATTCCTCTATCGCCGTTACCTTTGGTCGCCATTTTGATGGAAGAGCCCTCAAGAATTTCCTAACATGGTTACGACTTGAAAAATATTCATCAAGTGCTTTAAGAGAAGTAATAATCGTATTAAATCTATAAAAGGCACAATCAATGGTTTCATTATCGGTAATCGTAAACTCCTCATATTTTTGAACAAAAAGATCTATTTTATTATCATTAACTTGTTTGTTACCTTGATGAGTAGTTATTAAAGAATCTCAAATATTTTGAGCCGTGTCACACATGAAAATTCTTTCATATTCATTTTTAGGTAAAACATTGTATAAAACCATTTTAGCTTTATCATTTTTGGAAAGCATTTTCTTTTGATTTTCATCAAGTTTTTCATATGGTGTAACAACATCCTTGCCATCCTTGTCTTTGATGGTAGGTTTGTAGTTACCATGAGCTATGATATACCAAAGATCAATATCCTTAGACTTCACATAAGTTTCAAAACGGTTTTTCCAATATATAAACAACTTTGATGATTAAAGTTTGTCGAGCTATCGAGCCGAGCGCGAGCCTAACATGTGATTTTAGAGTCGAGCTCAAGCCCTGTCAAGCTCGAGCTCGACTCTGTTTGAATGCAGCAATACTTTCAATATGTCACATACTTAGATATTGTGGAAAACTAGAAGGGGGGTTGAATAGTTTTTCCAAGATTTTTTGATCTTTTTAAATTTGTTTAACACTTTTGAAACTTTTTGTGAGTGATCTAGATATTGATGTTTGACAATTAATAAGTAAGAGATGTAAGAGTAAAGAAAAGATAGAGTATAGAAAGAGATCAACGGGACACAAGTATTTATAGTGGTTCGGCTACAAGGACACCTTCCTTGCCCTACTCCACTTCCCGAGTCACCTACTCGAGAGTTTGTTAAACACTAGTCACCGAGCTCCTTTCACTTGGTGGAGAAGCCTTCACAACGATGGTACACTTCTATAGGTTACAAAGATGATCACCGAATTTCTCACACACGAGAATCGATGATAACACAACTACACTTGATGTACAACTAACAATACAACAATTAATCACAGCAAGATGATCTTTTGAAAGAAGTAAGAAAAAGAATCAAGATCAAGACACTTCGATTGGTGCTTTGAAACTTTCGCCGTATTTGGCATTCCTTTATTGAATGTGAATTAAACTACATAAGAATTAGAAGAAGGAGAGGCTAGTAGTGAGAGAGAGAGAGAGATAGGTGATTAGAGAGAAGATTAGATGAGAAAGGTGTGTGAAAACATGAGAAATGGCTTGGTATTTATAGCCAAAAATTTTACTGTAGGCCGGTTCTTCCGGTGCTGTTGACAAATGGGCACAGCTTGCAAAACTAAGGGCACCGGAATACAATAACAAAATATAACGAATTTGATTTGCAAAATATTGAGTTATCTTGTGTAATCTTATAAGTTTTCCTTGGATTTGTCTGAATTTGATTATCTACTAAATGAGAAAAATAAGTGTAGATGATTTTGTGTTAAAGTTAGGTTTTAAAAGAATTTTCTGTATGCTTTTCAAGTTGCATGTGTTTTTACAAAAGATGGGATGATGTTAAGAAATATTTGCATGTGTTTTTTTTACAATAGATAGGGAGATAGTAAGATAATTCATGTTTGTGAGATAATATGTGGTTTGTTATGTTTTGTTCATTAAATAAAACCTTAGTCTAAGTTGATTGTAAAAATGTTTTGTTTAAAACTGGTTTATTTGTATTAACACACATTTAGTCCTTTTCGTCATTCTTGGTCCTAAACAATTATTGCACAACAAACAACCAAACTTTGCAATATTTCATGCGTTCTTTATCATATACATTTCACTTTTTTTCGTGATATTTATGTATATTTGGGAGCGTTTTCAAATCCCCCCCATACATAAGCTTATTGCATTTGACCCTCAGCCTATCAAAGCGAACAACATTTTGGTTTAATAATACAAATTAATGTCACAAGCATAGATAACGCGACAAAGCAACTCACGAATTTTTATAGATAAGATTCTTTTCACATTCGCTCAATTCTGTAAATGGATAGTAAACGGAAGTCACTCATACGCGCAGTCATGATATGTTTAAATTACCAAAAGCTTGTACAAGAAACTAAACTTCACCGACATGGCATAAGCACCAAACATAAAAATCAAAAGAGGCAATTTATTTAGTGATATTTATTATTATATTTTTTTAGATTTGTTGAAAAAGGTTTATAATAAAATCATAATCCACCTTATCCGTAATGTAACATACTATTCCTTCACTTTATCACTTTTTTTACCTTTCTTCTCTTTTTTTAGAACTTCGGCTTATTTTTGCCTTATTTTAACTTGGGGGAAACTTGCTTTCCCCCATACTTAGGATAAGCATACTACTTCAAGACGTAACTTGAAGTTTGTAAATCCTTCGTTAATTCATTTTAACAGCAATACCTGCTTTTTGCTCTTTGAATTGTTATGGATAAAATTTTAGATAATTTTAATTAAATATCTTTTGTAACAAATTTTTTGGTTACTTATATTTATATTTTATCAACCTCTGATCAGTAAAATGTTTATAGCACGCGAACATGTTCCTATTGCGGTCTCATAAAGATTTCAAGCACAAGTTCTAGAATTAACAAATCACCGGCACACTCATACAATTTTAAATCGATATCAATGCTCCAGAAAAGGCGACAAACTACAAATACACAGCCGTAACGACGGATGAGATACTTGCAGTTGCATTCAAACCTCAACTCGTGAAAGCTAAAGATAAAAATCATCTTAGGTATCAAAGATGAATACCCGAATTCTTAAGATCTAATCCTTACAATTTTAATTTTGGGAGGTATAAATATGCTAGTAATGTTATTAATCCCGAGTCAGATTGCTTATGTGTGATCATAAAAAAATTTATTTTACTTTTTTTTTCCTTTCCAGTTTATCCCCCCCACACTTAATATGAACATTGTCCCTAATGTGAAATATTATAAAGAAAGATAAAATGAAAAAGTGAAATAATATTCTCACTTATGAAGAATTACTTGAATCTTTTGCTTCAAGCCATTTTGTCTCGCGCCCTTCTTTTTTCTTTTCCTGTTACAAATATAAATATAGTACACACAAATAATAATAATAATGCTAATTAATTATTTGAAGGGAGTACAATAATATTGTTTTAGATGCCAACAGAGGCATATTACATACCATAGTAATAATTATAATAATATTGTTTTTAAGGAATGTTTGAAAAACACACGTGACCCTATAACATGCTGGTTCACACAACCAACTTGTGTCATCTCAACACTACTCATCATCCTGCTGCTGATGCTGTGGTGGTGGCGATGGGTAATGCTGATAATACTGATCATATTGCGGTTGAGCATAACTAGGTGGGTTGTAGGCTCCCTGCAGTGGAATACTGTAAACCCCAGCCATATGCTCAAACACTCCCTGGTACATGTCTTAGCGATGTGACTGCCTATGCTCCATCCTCTCTATAACCTCCGGGCGTATCTGTATACTACCCATCCTATCATATATGTCCTGCATCGATGCGCTCAGGTGGGCTCTAGGCATACCAACTCTCTGTAATCCCGCTGCAGATCCTCAAGAATTTAGTCTACCTTTAGAGTCGATCAACTCCTTAAGTGTAGTCGTATCTAAATCTCTACAATAAATCGGAGCACTCAAACTCCTTAGCACCACATCAGTCAACACCCTTACTTTCCTAGAAATCTTCGTGATAAACTATCCATAGCAAAATTAACTCTCCCTCTGAGTACCAGCTCCTTTTCTCTTTATCCACCTCGCAATCAACCAAAGCCACTTTAGCATACCATTTGTGTATAGTTATCTAGCATCGCAATACATGCTCAATAGCCACAAAATCATTATTTTGTATCTTGTATTACCCAGTAGTCCTTTGAACACAAGCATAGGTGTTCATCTGTGAATCACCTAAAATTAGCTCTGATAGTAGAGGTATGATCCTTGACAAACCTAATTCTCCTCTCTGATAATGCTCAAACAAATACATCTTAAGCGTTTAATTGCTCATCACTGCGCAGCTCCTTGAAAAAAATACACATCAAATCATCCTCCTCAAATCATTCAGCTGATACATTCCCAATCTAAGAGCAAATTCCACAAAGTTAAATTGTCGAGCATGTCCGCAAAGTCTAACTTGATTATCTTTTTTGGTTTGCAATTTAATCGTCTTCACAAACCTTATAAATTTCATTAATTTGAATAAAAACTCATGGCAAGCTCGAATAATTGGTTCTTTGATGTTAATAGCTTTATCCATTGCCAAAGATGTGTATATTTCTTCATTAGAATTCGCTTCACGCAACTTTATCCTTAACATTTCATCAATTTAGCATCAACCCCATTCCATTAAGGACTTCCCAATTCACCACAATGGCGAAGGTATTATGTTCTAGGGAGCAAGTTCGTACCAATATGGTGTTATCATTAGACTTCTCCTCATCGTTGCACTCCCATTAGCAAGATCTATAGTGAACTTGTGGAAGTAACACTTCTTCCACGGTTTCAAATTGCTCAAGAGGTTGGGATACGATGATTGGCTTCAGCTTGTTTTCCTCTTATAGTCTACAAATCAAAATATAATAACAATACAATGTTTGGTTTGTTAGGAAATGATTTTGGTTAACACCCTTATCCAGTACGCCATAAACTATGTAGATCCACAATTATGGATGAAGATAAGTACATATTATAACACCCCATGTTTTAGGGTCATTGTACGTCGTCAATAAATTCACTATTTACTTTTAGTATTGTACGCGTTTGCTTTTAAATTGAAATCGTTAAGTTAAATCGCGTAAGCTAAAAATTATCGTTCAATGTAAACGGGCATCAAACAATTAAATGTTTACATCAAGCAAGTGTTAGATAATTATTTAGAGGATAATTATTAACTTTGCACATTTTATTTTTATTGGTTACGAATGTGTTTTACGTTTCGCAATAAAATTCATTTAGGCATACCCGGAACCACCAAAAAATTTTCTACGCTTCAAACAATACCCACATTTTGAACATAATTATCAAAAAATTACAAAAATTCACATTATTTTATATGTACTTATTATGCCGGATAGAAAGAGAGAAACATAAAGATATTTGTAGTTCAAAACACTCTCCTTGAAATCATGGGATGATTTCCATCTTAGGGAACCAAGAGCTCCATCTTACTAACCCTAATAGTGAAATGGACTAAAGACTTCCTATAAAACCTCCTTATGTCTTTGACTAGTCCAAGAAGTATATAATCTATAAACTAGATGGAATACACACACACTTTCATTTTACTTAGTGAAAATCAACATATTCTCTCTTTGTCTCTCTTCTAAACCCACGGCTACAACCAAACAACATACATAATCCATACAAAATTTATCTACAACATTTACAAGTGTTCCTACAATATATCTAAGATATCCCAAGGTGTTTAGAAGGTTTGGTTTGGGGTTTACAAGTGTTAAAACAAGCAAGGATCAAGATTAGGGTTTCTTTGGATTTAGGGTTTTCAAAATCTTGGAAGCTAGGGTTTGTTTGCTAAACAAGGGTTTAGATCATATTGTTCATCATCATACATCATATTAAGGTTACCTAAAAACCTTAATCTCTTTACTTTCATGATTTTATGCATATATATATGATGTTTATATAGTTAATCACCATCTAGGAAACTTATGTACATGAATAATGGATTTTTACACTTGTTTATGATTTGGTATACTTCTACATTTGTTATATGGATGTTAATATCATGTTCTAATGGAAATATACGTATTGTACAAGTGTGGTTTATGTGTAAAAAGTTTATATAAACAAGTTACCTTAAAAGTGTATATATAAAAGTTCATATAAAAATCACTATTCATCTCAGATACATTTTGAAAAATACATTAATTAGATAAAACTTTTAATTACGAAGACGTGCTTGAAAGAATCACTAAAATCGGAGTTAAAACGAATAAGATACGACATTTACAAATTTACGACGATTAATTTTATAAAAACAATTTTATAAAAGTATATGAACAGTAAAAAGTATTGTTCACCAGAGGACTTAAAATATAAAAATGTAATATTTTGATAACTCGTCTTAATACGAAAGCGTGAACATAAAAAACGTAAGAAATGGACTTAAAACAAGAAAGTTGCGCTGTTTTTACTAAAGAGATATTTATAAACGTTTTACTTTATAAATATGATTTCACAAATACAATCAGATGGTGATGTAGCTATATAGAATTATATATGGTATTAGTTAATCAAAATGCTTAGTGCTTATACGACATATAATTAATTAGGTTGCATTCGGGTGTATACGTGACGCATTTTCTGTGATACTTGGATTATTCATTCACTCGAGGTGAGTTCATAGCCCCATGTTTTACATTTTAATGATTTACAAGTTTTGAGGTGAGAAACATATGCATGTTTTACAATTGGACGCAAGTGGACATTTTACATTACGATTACGTGTTTGCCTAAGTAGCGATAACCCTCTGAGCCCATTATCATGAACTGTCAATTACTTGTTTGAATGTGAAACGCGAATGTTATAAATTGGATCTATATGGATTGACATCCCACGTTCGGGGGAGCATGCTCACTGTTGCCGGTATGCCGGGACAACGAACATAGATCTTGTAGGTCATAGGTTGTTACGGGTTAGAACATAATCACGGGCAATAGTTGGCAATTATATTGCAATTATACGTGTTGAGCTTTAGTGTCATGAAGCTAGGGAATCGTTTTAAAATCAATTTTATGATGTTTGCATTGTTGCATGAATTTGGGGAATTCTTGCGGTCCTACATTATAATTTTACAAACCTTGAATCACCAACATTATTTTGATGTTTTAAGCACATATTTTTGAGGTGATCAGTAAGGTACAAAGACAAGGGCTACATGGTGGTCGTTTTTTGGAAGTTCTGCATTTACAAGATTTAGTTGAATTACATTTAGGAAAACCTTTGTTATTGACTTGAATTCTTTGTAATTATATTTTGAACAAGTGAAGCTACGGGCTTTTGTAACAAACACTTTACTAAACCAATGTATCTGTTTTAAACGACTTTTTGGTCGTTCTTATATATATCTTGTGTTATTGATCTATGAAGTATCACCCCCAGACCCATATTCCGCTGCGACCCAATTTGGGGGTGTTACACATATGGAAGTTATATGAAGGTTACGACGTAACACCATATCTGGTTACGCCATATAGATGCTTATTATGGATATGCAGTGTAGTTGGTTACGGCGTAACACCTTTATTGGTTACGCCGTAACAGGTTCGATAACTATAAATAGAGGCCTCATTTAAGCTATTTCGACATCACTTCCTCCAGCCAATTAGAGAGGCGACAAAGGCTTCCAACTTCAATGATTTCCACCTAGCGTCAAGGGAGATCCACTTTACATACTTTTTCTATGTATTGTTAAAATTACGAATCTGTAAGGAATTAATGTGTTTAATATATGATTTCTTCTATCTCTTACTGTGTTTCCGTTACCATGAGCAGCTAAGCACTTAAAGTGCTAGCCTAGTTATGAATTTTTTTTTGTTATGATTGTTTCTTGTTTAAAATTATGGTTTCCATTATTATATGTCTTGACCAATTGTTGAGTAACACCTTGAAGTTTTGGTTAGTAGGGTGGTTTGGACCTAGCTTGCCCCATTAATAGATTACCTTGTCTATGATGGGGATCCCATATGGTACTGGGAGGATCTCTAACTCTTTGGCCTGGTGTTGAAATGACCGGTTCACCGCACTTATTAATTGATAAATAAAATGCACAAGAACTCTCTTTCAGAAAGGGTTAAGAATCTTAATTAGGTCTTTATTGATCGGTTTTGGGAATAGTTGGGATTAATCACTGCAACATGGATAACCTACCTCCTAAATGATTCAAAATCGCAGGGAGTATAGGATAAACTATATATGCACATTCAAGTCTATCGACCTTAGAAACTAGTAATGAAACCATAGTTTGACATTGCACAGGAAATTGTCTTCATAACAAATAGTAATGAAGTAAACTCAGGTTAGCACTACTGCGTTTTCTATCTATGATATCTCCTATCTTTTATTTTCAGTTATTTATTTATCTGTATTGTTATTTATTTTATTTTATCGTTTTTTTCAATTAAATAAAAATCATTTTCAAACATGACATTTCAAATTAAACTAATTACACATTAGCTCTTGGGCGACCTGGATTTACCTTTTTTATACTACCCACGATTGGGTTCTCTGCTCGTTAGTGCGTCGTTAGGTAGATAGAGTTTTATAAATTTAAAACTTGATAAAAATATATTTTAAAAGAAAATACGCATCAAGTTTTTGGCGCCACTGCCGGGGAGCTAAAAATTAGTAGTAATTTGAATTTTTGCTATTATGTCTTTTCTCACCTCTATTTATTCTCTAGGAAACATCAATGGACTGAGGTTGACATTGATGATATCACCATTGAAAAGTTATTTGAGGATATACGACACATGAAAGCAGATACTAAAAAGGTTGATGATTATGACCATAGAGGATTACATGGAATATGAAGAAATATGAAAAAACCTGGATCTACATATGAATATCTACCACACTCGGCCAAATTCCCATGTCCATTACACACACAAGGAGCCATTTAAGTCCTCGTAATAGAAGTCCCGATCCAACATTAGATACAAAAACAAACCCTACCTTCAAGCATCAAATCCCCATGTTCTCCCTTTTACTCACATTAAATCCATGAGCTATTTTACGCTAGGGAAATTGAAGAATAGAGCAATCAGGGCATAGGTGATTGGTTTGAAGCAGAGTTAGAGAAATGCTAGAAAATTCTACAAAAAAGGAACGATAGTCATTCAAACCTAAGGAGGCAAGCCAGGGATGATGCCCTAAGAAAGTGGGAAGCCCAGATCGATCAACTTCGAAGGGAAGAACATGCAGTGAGTGAGTGAATGATGGTTCACACACCAAAAAATGACGTGCATCAGAATGAAACCAGCCAAAAATTGTAAGGATATCATTTTGCTACTTGAGAAGCCAAAACCAAGGAAGTTTTAATATCCCTTGTTAGTGATAATATTTAGCATAAATGCAATAGCAGACTTAGGAGCCAGCGTTAATATTATGTCTGAGTCTATGTTGGATGAATTAAGCCTTGCCAACCTAAAGCATGCTAACATAATAGTAGAAATGGCTAATAAAACTAGGTGTGTCTCCCAGGGGATAGTTGCAAATGTCTGGTATAAGATTAGATAAGTTTTCTTTCCTTTTGACTATGTAAATCCATTGTACAAAGGAATATTCAAACAGTTATACTATCATTCTTGGATTGACTTTTTTTAGCAACATTCATGTTGTGATTAATACTTTCCACCAGAGAAGTCTCTCTTGGGATTAAGGAAGACAGAGGTAAAAATAAAATGATGGAACATGAGTGAAATAAGGATGTTGGTGAAAACCTTACAACACGAAACTTTTATCTTGTCTAATTCTTTGATCAAAGGTGACTCACTTGGCATATTTTTTGATACTGGAATCTTAACCGAGGGAATAGAAGAAGATGGAAAATATTTTTGCTCGACAGAAAGCTCTTTTTGAGGAACAAAATCTTTATAAAGCGCATTTAATTTTTTGTAGTTAATTGTCCAGCAATTTTGTTTATTTGCAACAGCAATTGGATCATTCATTTTTTCTGTCATTTTTTGTTGACTTTTGAAAGCATCCTCAAGAGTGTCCTCAGAATCTCTAACATTCAAAGGAATTTCTAAATTACCTAAACTAGATGCAACATATAACTTTGGACACTTTGAAATTGCTTGCTTGAGTGTATAAGGATTCGGATACCCCAAACCATGTTTTAATTGTTGGTCATACACAGACAATGGTTTTGGTCCAAGCATAAACATTCCTTGTAAAGAATTACCAAGTTTCAAAATCAGATCAACATTCTTTTTCAGTTTGGCCTCAAGATCTAGAATAGTATCATGATACGTATCCTCTTTTTCACTCATTTGCCTTTTTAAAATCGAATGTGTCTTTTGTAATTCCTCATTTTTCCGTTTGTAATTTTTGACATCTAAATCTAATTTATCTCTTTGTTTTTCGAGATCTCGAATGATATCTCGATCACGAACCAATTGAGACTGAGCTTGTTTATTATAACGTTTTGCCCGTTCATCAGCTTCAAGAAATTCGTTGAGATAATTATTATCCTTGTTTATGCTTTCCAAAATCCGAACCCGTTCCTTATACATCTCAAGCTGACTAGTCAAATGCGTGTTTTGTTTTTGGACTTGTTGAGCAAATATTTGTTGTTTTTCAGCTTCCTGATATGCATTTCTAGCAAGTTTTTCTATTGCACATAGATCAGGAACATGTGTATCTTTTTCAACACTGCCACTATTAACACTTCCCTTGAATGAATCAAATTTAATATTGCTATTAATTTGATCATTACCAATGGTACTGTTAATAATTTTAGTATGAGTTGGATACATTGGTTCATTATTCTCATCGATGGATGAAGATTGTACCTCACTTATAAATGCAGACTCACAACTTGGCCCATCATCAGAAGTATGATCAGCTGGTTGAATTCTGGCCATTAAGCATATGTTTGCACTAAGTTCTTCAATTTCTTCCATCCTTGAAGCATCAGCAAAGAGAAAATCATTCTGCTCATCTGTAAGAATTACACCAGCTTCATCCTGTTTTGCCAGCAACATCTGCTTCATGAAATACTTCGAGTCACGAACCCTTGGCTTTGGACAATTCCTAGCATAATGTCCTTTTCCACTGCAGTTGTAGCATTGAACTGTTGAAGTATTGCCTGAAGACGGAGTGCGAAGAGTCCTTTGAACATTTCCAGTCTCATTCGGAGCATTCATTCCCTCAACAACTTCCTCTTGAACATAAGCTCGTCTGTTATTTCTTCCGGTATTACCAGAATTCCTGCTTTGAATATTCACCCTGTCGCCTTGAATGATTGCTTGATTTCTGGTGTTGGATGAAGCACGAAGACGATTATTTGTCGGATTAGAGAAATTTTGAGTAATGGCTTTTGCAAGTAACAACATTGCAGAGACTAAAGGATCTTCAGAATTGTTGTGGACATCATCCTGCTGGTACTCATCATCATAATCAACTACAGATGTAGGATGTGTCACATAATAAAGTAATGTTTGTCTGGAGGATGAACCCGTGTTTGCTACTAAAGCCAAAGGGTCATGAGACTTTTCTAACTTATTTGCTCTTGAAGCATTAACCAGTTTCTCAAATTGCTTAAGATAGTCAAAAAGATCATCGAACGAATCCACAGTCAATTGTTTAGCAAGACGAACTTGAGTCACATATTTCAACCATTCCGGTTGCAAACTATTCAGAAACTTTGTGTTAATTGTCACGGTTGGAAAATTTATGTTGTTTCTTTCCAAATCATTCATTAATTGAGCAAAACGGTGGTAAACAGAAACAAGTGCTTCTCCTGGTTTAGCAACAAATTGATCAAATTCGTTCGTGAAACGTGTTTCTCTATCAACTTTGTTTTGTATAGTTCCCCTCATTAATCGTTCAACTCGTTTCCACATATCCTTGGCCAAAGTGCAAGCATCCACAGAATTGTAAATCTCATTAGGAATAGAAAGTAGAATCATATTCATGACCTCCATTTCAGCATCATGAAGCAATAAGTCATCACCTTCAAGATCCTCTATAGTTTGCAATCTTGGTATTGTCGAGCCTTCAGGAACGAAATTCTTAAACTCATAAGGGCCTTCATCAAGTGCTTTGAGAAGCCACTTCTGGTTGTCTCTCTTTCGGTTTAGATATCGTCTGAATCTACTTGCACATGGTATATAACTACCCCTTTCAAGCAAAGGAGGCCTATTCTCAGAACCGGCATCAGCAAGGGATTGTTGGTATGTTTTGGATGTCGACATGTCTTATGATTCAAAGATTGGATCTTTGTAGACGAAAATGAATGGAACTTTTGTGAGAATGTATCAATTCGGTAAACAAGTAGTTCAAAACTCGACAACACTGTTCATGAATAACAAGTAGTCTGAAGATCGATATACTTCTCGAACAGTACACAAACTCGGTAATCTACAAACTTATTAAACTCGGAAATTCAAACTCGGTAAAACCTAAAACTCGATTTATTTTTTTAGCCCCCCCCCTACAAACTCTGTTAGTCCAAATTTTGGAAAAATTCAACAATTATGGATTATTAATAACCACAAATTCGATGAAACCGAAATTTATGATGACTAGATAATCCAAAAGTCCTTAAAATTCAAATTCGATAAAACCGAATTTGACATCCGAATTTTTAAAATTTGAGAAATTTTGTTTTTCAACACTTTAATTCACGATTAAACCGTAAAATAGATGTATGTTATGACTTTGAAAGCTTATTTCCGAGATAAAACATAGCAAAACCTTATTTCACAAATTCGATAAAACCGAAAATGTGAAACTCATAAAACTCGATAAAACCGAGTTTGAAACTAAGCTCCTAATATACGATTTTCGATAGAACCGAAAGGTCGTATATATCTATTACAAGATATTTCTTATCGAAATTACACAACTATCACTACTGAATCTGCTAAAAAACAAGAATAACACTTCCGAGAATGCTAAACAAGAATTACACAACTATAACACTCGATAATCCCAAATACTCAAATTTACTGCCAAAATCGATCTCGAAAGCTCAAAATCTTCAACCGAATTCTCCGAACATCATTGTACGCTTCTCGGACACAAATCGAATTCTCGGACGTGAAAAAAACCTCACAAAACGAACACTCTAATTCTCTATTGGCGATTGATACCACTTGTTAGGTCACATTAATCTTGAATCAATCATATCGAACATGTATGCATAGAGAGAATAGTAGAGAAGGGCAAGTATTTGAAATTTAAATGATATAAAAGAGAGGGAAAATGGAAGAGTTTGTTACAAGTGCATCACCCTCTAATGAAGATTAGAGGGGTATTTATAGGTGATGAAAGGAGGCTTCTTTTCCTTATTTTCCTAACTTGTCACATCTAGTCCCTATACTTTGGTAATTATGCTATTTCATTCTTTTAGCATAATATACCTTATTACAAACTACTTTGACATTATTAAAAGAAACACTAATGACTTAAATAATACAAAATCACATAATCAACACTTTTAATGATCCTAACAGGCCTCATTCAAGCTATTCTATCATCGCTTCCTCCACGTCCAATTGGAGAGGCGACAAAGGCTTCCAACCTTCAAAGAATTCTACCTAGAGTCCAAGGGAGATCACACTTTATTTACTTTTTGTATTTAATCGTTCAAATGCGAATAGTGTAAGAATTATGAGTTTTCAATATATGATTTCTTCTATCTCTTACTGTGTTTCTATTACCATGAGCGGCTAAGCACTTAAAGTGCTAGCCTAGTTATGTAATTACTGTTGTTATGATTGTTTTCTATTAGATTATGGTTTCATTAGATATTCCTTGACTATCGTGTAACCCTGAGTTTTGGTAGTACGGGTGGTTTGGACCTAGCTTCATCGCACTTATCACTCAGAACTTAAAAAGCACAAGAACTCTTTCAGAGGGGGTTAATAATCTTTACAGGTTATTAGATATGTTTTATGAATAGTTGGGATTAATCACTATAACCTGGATAACCTACCTCCCAGATGATTCAAGACTGATTCAGAATCGCAAGGAGTATAGGGTAGACTAAATATGCACATTCAAGTCTATCGACCTTAGAAACCACTAATGAAACCATAGTTTAACATTGTACAAGAAAATGTATTCATAACAATAGTAATGAAGTAACTAGGTTAGCATGTTTTCTCTCCTGATATCTCCAAACCCTTTACTTTTCAGTTATTTATTTTATTGTTATTTCAAATCAATTCTAAAAACCATTTTCAAAACGTGACATTTAAAATTAAAACTAATTACAACTTAGCTCTTGGGACGACATCGGATTTACCATTCTATACTACCCACGATCGGGTTCTCTGCCCGTTAGTGCGTTGTTAGGTAGATCGAGTTTTATAAATTTAAAACTTGATAAAAATATATTTCAAAAGAAAATACGCATCAATTTGTTAGTTTAATTGTTTGCTTGTATATTTGTGTGTTTAATTTAATTGTTTTCCTAATACACTGTTCTGGTCGATAACTCGATACGGCGTATCCACTTCCATTGGATACGGCGTATCCAACTTTCTATCTAATACAGTGTATTCATTCAACTGATTAATATGGCGTATTCACTTCAATTGTATACGGCGTATCGATCACCTGATACAGAATAAAAGTCTGAGTTTTCGTGTTTGATTTATGTGCTTAATTTTTAATCCTTCTTCAGAACAAATCCTTATTTTTACCTGTGTCACAGGACATACTTATCAGAGCTAGTCGATTGAAGAAGTGATGGCGGACAAGGGAAAGTAGTCAAGTATGGAAACATTTGTGCCTAATGACAAAGCAGATTACTATTCCAGGATTACAAGTATTACAGTTAACGGGAAAAATGCTTATGAGCTGAAAGGAAAATTCTTGGATGATCTGCACAACAATGCTTTTAGTGGAACAAACGGGAAAGACGCAGTTGAGCATATTGAATACTACCTAAAAATTATTGACCCAATCAAATTACTCAATGTAGATCATGATAAACTGAGAATTGTTGTTTTCCCAATCTCATTGGCTGGAGATGCACGGAGATGGTTTGATAGAACCAAAGAATCAAGCACTTGTTGGGTCGACTTAACTGCTAATTTTTTTAGAAAATACTGCCCGCCTTCTCGCATTGAGGGAAATAACACTCCCGTAATAAAATGGGACCCAGTCAATCCAAGATTCGAAGGCTGGTTGGCTACAAAGTTCGTAAACTATAAAACTATGGATATATTTACCAAAGGAGCTTTGTGGGATTACTGAAAAATGGGTGGTGATGAAATTAAGGTATTTGATGATGAATCTTCTGATCATGAAGAGTACTGGAGTGACAAGGAGTGTTGGGACAAATTACAAACGACTAAGTGTCGTTTCTGCTGTTAGACATATTCGTTTCTGCTGATAGCACTAAGTC
>BQNB010146345.1:0-16588 GCA_026074375.1 Tanacetum coccineum
ATGAAGCTTTTAATGAAGAAACTTGATGATTTTGAAGATAAATATCAAGTTTAGGGGGGATTGTTGGGATTAAAAGCCTTCTTGAAGTTACTGCTGTTAAGGTATTAGTTACTGCTGCTAAGCATAAATTAGTGTTGTTAGTAATCTTAATAAAAAATATGCTAAGTAGTTAGTACTGCTAGTTACTACTGCTAGTGTAAGTTACTACTGCTAGTGTATATTACTACTACTAGTTACTACTGCTAATAATGTTAGTACTGCTAGAGTAAAGTTAGTACTGCTAGTGTAACTTAGTACGACTGGTGAAGATTGAAGAAAACTTTCTAAGTAGTTAATGCTGCTTGTACACAGTTAGTGCTGCTGGTACAAAAGTTACTACTGTTGGTGTTGAAAGTTAATGCTGATGGTATAAAATTTACAACTGCTGAAAGATTACAACTGCTAAAAGGATAAAGACTGCTCAGAAAAAAGATAAAGATTGCTTATGAGATATGTATGAGATATTTTTGTAAAAGATACATATAAGTTATTTGTTTAGAAGATCATGATAACTTAAGAAAATATTGTAATCCTATTAGGACTCTTTAGTGTATAAAAGGAGGTCCTAGAGTATAGAATTCTATGTATCAAAGTACAAAAAACAAGTCATAGAATTGTCATAGCTTTAAGGTTTTGTAACCTTAATACTAGGAGAGTATTCGTATTAATTGTAATAATAATATTGGAGCTTTTATTATTAAATTAAATTGTGTTCTTGTGTTACTGTTTCATTAAAGAATTCTTCTTATATTAAAGATTAGATTCCGCATAATCTTTAGTATTATCAAACAAAGTTTCTATCATAGTTGTGTAAGATTTATCTTGCATAACTAAACCTTACACAAGTTAAGGAATTCAAGATCAATTCAAATGGGATCAACAAGTGGTATCAGAGCGTGTTGAGAAGCTTTGAATAAGAAGAACCTGTTTGAATACACAAGATCTCTTTGCTAGAAGATATGGATTTAGAATCTGCACATATGGTGGCTGCATCCAAGGTTCCAATGCTCAAACCTAGTGAGTTTGAGATCTGGAGGATGATATGTTGAGAATCTTTTAAGCTCATCTAAGATCAGTTTTACAGATAATATTGAATCATGCAGCGGAATATAAGAAAGCAATATTATCAAACAAGGTTTTATTATTATTAAACATTCCACCTTTACCCCAAACACTATAATTTGGGATTACTAACTAATAAACTAACTATTTTGTGGGACGTGTAAACCCACTCAAACAACACGTTTTCTATCTATGATGCACACACACACACACACCTTTGCTAGACGACTCTTATTGGAGAGCTCTATGTTTCTGGATATATTTTTCTAAATGCATGGACCTCCTTTTATAGGATAAGGAGTCCTAGGATTACAAGGAAACTAATTAATATATTAATGAGAGAATCAATAAATTATTCAACATTATCTTCTCATTAATATTCATTCTTATCTTATTTTGACCAAATCTTTATTTTCTTCTACATCTTGTAGATCTTCATGATGATAATTTTAGTCCTTCTTGTTTCCATCTTTTATTCATTTTGTCTCATCAAATCAAGAATCCCAACAATCTTCCCCTATTTAATGATGACAAAACAAATAAAGTCTCGTACGAACTTCATCATAAAGCCAAAGCTTCCCCTAAAGTTGAGATGTAATCATCTCCCTGAATGAAACAAAATCTTCAATGCTTCCCCTTGACTTAAGATAAGAATTAGAATCCTTGAACATGTCACCTTACATAATAAGCTGCAAATCAATAAACCTGTAATCTTCTTCCCCTTTTTGTAATCATCTAATAGGGGTCTTCTTGTAGAAATGCAACTTGGATCATAACAGCTACAAATCATATACCACACTACCAATCCATCCTTCTAATGACTCAAAGTACCCTCCATGAAGCATAATACGAAAAATGACTCTGAGCAGTAGAAATATAAACTGGGAGTAGTAATAAATGACTAGTAGTAGTAACGAAACACTTTTCCTCAAGTGGTGCATGTAGATGGCTAAACATGTTATCAATAAGCTTCCCCTGAAAAATATGTTAACCATCACTTGAATCTCGAACTATGTAGGCTCTATGTAATGATCACTGATGAAGAAAACTGAGTATAACGAATTTGATGAAGAAGTAGAATATCCCAAACTTGTGTCTTATGTCTTGTACTATCCACGTGATAAAGAAACTCACCCTTCTTCTTCGAGAGTAGACCTCAATCTCTTGACAAAATCCTCATTTATCCTATAAAATGAGACACTGAGCACAATAACGTAACTCCTTTAAGTGATAGCAAAACCGTCATTGCTAGATATGTCAAGTCTTCGTCACATCATTAAAAGTACGAACAAGTTATCATTAAACGTTGTACGCCGTTTAAGATATAATAAGAACACGCATATGTGAAACTCAACTACAACATCAAATGAGTGATAATCAACCGTCTTCGTAATCACATCTTTAATAAATCTCCAAAAACGAGCCATAAAATCAATAAGAATAAACTATTTGAAAAATAGTTCTGTCCGAGATCCAAATCCATCCAAAAACCAAAAAGATATATACCTTGTAGATCCTAGATATCAAGAGCAACCCGCTCTGATACCAATTGATAAGAATCGTTTAGCCCATCTAGGATTAGTTTTACGAATAACATTAACACGCAGCGGAATAATAAGAACAATAATGCTATTCAACAAGGTTTTACTACTAAACATTCAAGCCTCCATTAATTTGATCAGAATAAATGGTTACAAACTGTAACAAGGATCCACAATCCTTGAGGCTACACTAACTATCTAATAAACTAACTACTAACTATTAGACTCTCATTGGGAGAGATCTAACTATGATGGATTATTAAACTACATACCTTAGACCTCCTTTTATAGTATAAGGAGTCAAGGTTTACATGGAAACTAATAATGATAATAATGATAAAATTAATTATCTTTGACCAATTAGTTATTCATAATGATAAAATTAATTATCTTTGACCAATTAGTTATTCAATCATTATCTTTGACCAAATCTTCAATTCTTATCTTTTGTAGTATTCTTTGACTACAACTTTGGTCCTTTATGTTTCCATCTTGTTTCATTCGTGTTTTATCTTATCAACTCAAAATATAATTCCCAACAAGAAGTACTTGAAATTTCTGAAAGTGGCAATCCCACTTCCACTTCGGACCTTATGATCGATTCTCACTCTCCATCTTTCACTCCCTTCAGAGGAAGTAATTTTCTAATGGAAGAGATCGATGCATTTCTTGAACACGATGATTCAATACCACCGGGTGTTGACGACATCTATGATTCTGAGGGAGATACTGTTTACCTTGAGGAATTATTAAGTATGATCAATAGTGACCCAAATCTCTCTCCGTCACCAGTTTATGCAATTAATGTGCCTGATAAGATTAAATCTTCATGTGAAGATCCTCCTGACCTAGAACTCAAAGACTTACCATCCCATCTTGAGTATGCGTTTCTAGAGGGTGATGACCAATTACCAGTCATAATCGCTAAAAACTTGAAAGATGAAGATAAAACCGCCCTGATCAAGGTTCTTAAGTCACATAAACATGCCATAGCTTGGAAGATTTCTGATATTATAAGGGGATTGATCCACTGTTTTTGCACCCATAAGATTTTGAAGGAGGAAAATGCCAAACCCTTATTCAACATCAGAGAGGGTTAAACCCCAAAATCCATGAGTTATTAAGCAAAGAAGTTAATCAAACTTCTTGATGCTTAGGGTAATTTATCCTATCTCTGACATCCCTAGGTAAGCCCGGTTAATTGTGACCCTAAAAAGGGAGCATAACCATGGAAAAAATGCAGAAAATGAGTTAATACCTACTAAGTTGGTTACAGGAAGGCGAGTTACACGACTCCGAAAACTTAATGAATTCACTCGTAAAGACATTTCCCTTTTACTTAATGGATAATGCTTGAAAGATTAGCCGGAATGGTACTATTAGCTTTTTGGACGGATACTCTGGCTAATTTTTAGATCCCAGATTGACCCACATTGATCAAGAAAAAACTACCTTTCACCTGCCCTTTAAAAACGACATTTGCCCATCGCGCATGCCTGTTATTTTTATGCAGATGCACCAGGCACGTTCCCAAGTGTATGGTTACAATCTTTCAAGTATAATTGAAAAAACCATGTAATCTTCATGACGATTTCTTGGTTTTCGGTATTCTTTCTCCTCTTGCCTTTCCCATTTAGACAAAAATGCCTCCAAGAGTGTAAAGACACCAATCTGGTGCTAATAGGGAAAAGTGCCACTTTATGGTTAAGGAAGGCATAGTCCTTGGCCATAAGATTTCTAAGACCGGGATTGAGGTTGATAAGGCGAAAGTTGATGTCATTGCAAAATTGCCTCATCCCACGACCGTGAAGGGTATTCGGAGTTTTCTTTACTCTGTCATTGCCGGTTTCTAACCGACGATTATCAGAGATCTTTTCCAAAATCGCCTGGCCTATGACCCACCTCCTTGAAAAAGAAACTCCGTTTATCTTCTCAAAGGAGTGGCATCGAAGCATTGAAGAACCCTTAAGGTTGAAGTTTACCCAGGTCTCCAAATTCTAGTTGCCCTCGCTTGGAACTTGCCCTTGAAATCATGTCGTTGCAAGTGATTTTGCTGTTGGGGCCGTCCTGGGGCAACGTAAGACCAAACACTTCCAACCGATACACTATGCAAGCAAAACCATGACCGAGGCTCAAGCACATTACACTATAACGGAAAAAGAATTACTTGTCGTAGTGTATGCTTTTGAGAAATTCCGGCCATATCTTATCTTGTCTAAGAGCATAGTGTATACGTACGCATTCGGACTCTCAAAGTATCTGCTCGCTAAGCAGGATGCTAAGCCAAGATTGCTCCGGTGGATTTTGCTGCTCCAAGAATTTGATGTCGTTGTCCGTGATAAAAAGGAGCAGAGAATCTCGCCGCCGACCACCTTTCTAGACTTGAAAATCCCCATCAAAGTGAGCTCAAAAAAAAGGAAATTACAAAAACATTTCCTCTTGAGACACTTGGGATGGTACCTTTTCGTAGTGATAATAAACCCCATGTTTGCCGATTTTGGCAAACTACCTTGGCAGGAGAACTTTGTGATCAAAGGGATGTCATCCCAGCAGAAAAACAAGTTTTTCAAAGATGTCAACATTACTTCTGGACGACAACCCTTCTTGTTTACAGATTATGTGCGGATCAAGTGATCCGACGGTGTGTTCACGGCAAGGAAGCTCTCGACATCCTCGAAGCTTGCCATAATGGACCCACGGGGGACATCATGGTGCAAATCTCACTGCCAAAAAGGTCTTTGATGCCGGTTTCTTCTGGCCCACGATTTACAAAGATGCCCACGAGTTGGTTAAAAACGCTACTGTGCCACCGCAAGGTCAAATTTCACAACGGAAATGAGATGCCTTAAAAATTCTAAACCAAGTTAGTGAAATCTTGACGTTTGGCATATGACATCATGGGGCCGTATCCCCGTCTCAAGAGGGAACAAATAGTATACTCGTAGCCGCGATTCCTAGTCGAAATGGGTTAAGCAAAGCGCTCCCCACCAATGACGCCCGAGTTGTTTGCAAATTTCACAAATATCTCTTTCGCCAGATTTGTGCTCCCTCGAGCAATCATAAGTGATCGCAGACCTCGATTTTTGCAATGACCAGTTTGCAAAGGCCATGCTTAAATACGGAGTCACCATCATCACTCACCGCGTATCACCCATAAGACGAGCATGGGCAATTAGGTATCCAATCTGGCTTGAAAAGAATTCTAGAAAGGACGTTGGCAAAAACCGTGCCTCTTGTCGTAAAAAACTAGATTACGCACTTTGGGCCTTCCGCATAGCTTACAAAACACCTATCGGTGTGCCTCCAGTACAAGCCAAGTGTAACGGAAAGGCATGTCATCTACCGATTGAGCTCGAGCACAAAGCCTATTGGGCTTTAAAGCATGCAAACTTTGACCTAGTGACCGCGGGCGATCACCTGAAAATGTTTCAACTTCAATGAGCTAATGAACTTTGTGATCAATGTCTATGACAAAATCATTGATCTATAAAAGAGAAAACCAAGAGAATCCATGCTCCAAGATCAAAACCGCTTTCAACTTCCGATGATCGGTCTCTCTTTAACACTAGATTGAAGATTTTCCCGGGCAAGCTTAAGAAGACCCACTAAGGAGTGGACCATTTACCGTAACCCCAGTCTTGACCATATGGCACTTGTGAGTTATCCCAAAACACCGAGCCAAACTTCAAAGTAAATGGTCATCGTTTGAAGCACTACTTTGGAGGGGACGTACCACAATTGGTAGTCCTGGATCTCCAGACTTTCCCCATGGACCAATAAATGCAGGGATCGAGTCGAGCTTATAACTCGGTGAACAAAAACAAGTTGCTTCGTGGGTGGCAACCCATGCTTATCTGTAGTATTTAGTAATTAATAAGTGTTTTAGTGGAGAGCTCGCCTCTTCATTACCCGTGTTCGTGTTTGTGGTGTATGTCCTGGATTTCCCGGATTGTGAAGACTCTCGTGCTCGCAGTTTTGCCCTTCATCCACAAGAGTTTCACATCCTCAGCTTCATTTTGGGAATCCAATATCCAAATCTAATCGACTAACGTTTTATCTTTTGGCACACTTAATAAACGACCTTAGATTTACGTAGGTACCCCTTTTAAAACATCGAGGACGATGTTTAGTTCTAGTATGGGGGGGGGGGGGGGGGAAACTTCATTTAGGATATTGCCTGCATCGTGTCACGTAATCCTGTTTTTACCACCAAAATTTTTGCAAAAATACCAAAAAAAAATGAAAAAATTTAAAAATTTTCAAAAATAAAATAAGTGTTTTGTCACAGTTTTGACTTTCCCAATGGGTAGAATGAGAATAAATTTTGACTCGATCGGGCGTGTTGAGCCCTAGCTTTGTCCCTTAACCATTTAATAAACGAAAGTTTATTAGGCTAAGCATTCGCGGATCCTTTTATTAGGGATTTTAAATTTGCGAAGAACGGAAAATGATAGTGTTATTTACAAGTAGGATGCTAAACAAGGATTATTTGGAAATCTTAAAAGCTTATAAGTGTAACTTGTCGCTTTTTCTCCCAGAAGCTCTTAACCTGACTAATAAACGTGCTTAATTTTGCTTTAACTTTAAACCGACATTTTCTAAAAAGAAGCTCTTTCGGAAACGAAAATATTCATCTTAGTTCAGCTTTATACTTGAGTTTCTAAAACGAAATTTTCTCTATTACGGAAAATATGTTGCAAAAAAAATTTTAAAAAAAATATATATATATATATATATATATAATATAAACTGTGGGCTGATAAAGGTTTACTGCATCTTGCCGGCTCACAACCGATGTTGCAGTCTTCAAAACAAGGCCCATAGTGAGATAATAAATGCCAAAGTGCATTCGTGAGTGTTATCAATAAGAAACCGTCGTCAGACTAAGTCACTACATCTTGTCGGAGGCGTGGCCGATGTTGTAGTCATGTAAATGATGACGGTAGTATAGTATATAGCAATAAATGAAAATTTAATGGTTAAGATTTCTTTATCTAAACTCAAGTATAATTTTGAACTAAGAATAACTTGCTTTAAGACTTCAAAAGTTGTGGTTGCCGTCGGTAGATTATTTCGATTAAGTATTCTCCGTGGGGTGTCAAAAACCTGGGCACTTAGCTGATGAGGCTGGGACGTTCCGAGAAGAAAGGTCGCTACATGGAATAGTCTCACCAATGAGATCATTAAATTTTTGATGTTTGCGTGCTTTGAGTAGTATTGTTTATTTAGCGGTAAATCTAAGAAATTCGGCCTAAAAGGGTGGAGTATCCCGCTATTACATTGCAAACATTCTCCTGTAGGGTCTCAACCTGATAACCTAAGTCGAAATCGGCTGGGATCTATCGAGAATATGCTGGTTGGTGGGTGATCTAGTCTTTTCCCCAGATTTCTTCAGAAATATCGTTATGCACATAAACTATACTACTTTCTAAAACCGTCGATCTAAATTTAACTTAAAATTAAGCACAATCACTCTAATTGAATAATTGTCGGGAGCGGAAAGTTGACAAGTCATAGTTATAAGTAGTGTCAACATCTTTACTTGTACTTAACAGTGATTTCGTTTTTACGCTTAGTTTGGGACTAGTGAAAAAATCAGGGACGATGAATTTATCCGTCAGGACATCCATAGATCATTCTGTGGGCGCTTCTCATTCTATGATCTCAGTGTTGATAAAATAAAGGAAGTCAAACAGTTAATTGAGAAAAGAAAAAGGAAAAATACAAAAATATTAGGGATAGTTAGTGTACACATAAAAAATGGTAAAAACGGGACTTGTCAAAGCTATTGATTCTTTAGTTTCCCTTGACAAACACTTAGCTACTTTTCGAGGTTATTAGTCGAGGGAGATTGAGATTCTTTGTTTTCTTAAGTGTTTACTTCATAACATTGCGTGAGAACACGACAATACTTTAGTATGGGGGATTTTTCACTTCATGATGATCTCACTCTACTCTAAGTTGTGAGACCTATTTTATATGGCTAGAAAGCCTTAAACGATACCAACATTGTAACTTGTTCTCCTATTCTTAAATAACTTGTCTCATCATCCTTTATTGTGGTGTATAACGCCGACTCTTTATTTCTTTCTATGGCTTAATCTCATCGGGTCCTTTACTTTCTCTATTCGTTGATATCTCTTTAATTGGATTTATCCCTAATTTTGGAGTAAAATTATTAATCTATATCTTCTTATTCACTTCCTCTTCATGATGATCTCCCTCCACTTTAAGTTATGAGACCTATTTTAGATGCCTAGAAAGCCCTAACGATACCAACATTGTAACTTGTTCTCCTATTTTTAAAGAACTTGTCTCATCATCCCTTATTGTGGTGTATAACCGCGACTCTTTATTTCTTTCTATGGCTTACTCTCATCGTCTCCTTCACTTTCTTTATTCGTTGATATCTATTTAATTGGATATATCCCTAATTTTGGAGTAAAATTATTAATCTATATCTTCTCATTGACTTTCTCTTCATGATGATCTCCCTCCCCTCTAAGTTGCGAGACCTATTTTAGATGCCTAGAAAGCCCTAACGATACCAACATTGTAACTTGTTCTCCTGTTCTTAAATAACTTGTCTCATCATCCCTTATTGTGATGTATAATGCCGACTCTTTATTTCGTTCAATGGCTAATATGTGCTTAATTACACATATTTTATACCTAATAAAACGAGCCTAAATGACCAAAAACAGACAAAAAAATACCCAAAATATGTTTGTTTTGCTTTTTGTAATGTGCAGGTATCAGATATCGACAAAAGGACGAAAAAAGGAGTCAAATTAGACAAAACCAAGCACGGATTCGAAAAGAGCTAAAAGGTAAAAAGTCAAGGTCAAATAGTCAACCAAGTGAAGAAAATACAACTTGAGGGGCCAAAATTGTCAATTCAAAAGTTGTATATCATGGTTATAAACTACAAGGGCTGAAATTGCAATTCAAGAGAAGTATAACTTGAGGGGGCTAAACTGCCAACCCCCTAAAGTTATAATACACAAGGACTACCTATGTAATTAACTTATATAGGTTAGAGGGCAAATCCTGCCAAGTTTTCAATCCTGTATCACCCCAAGGACTAACAATGAAAATCCCAACCAACCTTAGGGACTTAAACTGTCAAAACCAAAACCCCTAACCGTAAAATATTTACAACTTTTACCCTTTACCCCCAAATCCATTTTTACCTCTCATCCCTAACCCCTAACCCTCATTACCCCGAGTTTAACAAAATCAAACCCAGTTAAACCCTAAATTCCCGCCAAAGCCCAAACCCCCATACTTAGTCACGGGTCTCCTTCTCCATCCTTTTACCCTGCATCCTCAATACCAGCCAGGAAAGCTTAATGAGCTTGTAAGCTCCTTATTTTCATTTTCTTAAAAAGTTACTATAGCATTGCTTAATTGAGCTTATTCTGCCTTATTGCTCTTGTTTACTGTTTAGTTTATCTTATTTTTATTGTTTGAACCTTCAAAATTGTTTTGATTTCTTGCGTTATTGTTCTTTTAAAGTCTGCCTTAATTTAGCATCAAATATGTCCTTTTCTTGTTTGCTTATTGTAACTGCTTATCTCTGTGTTTTTTATGACCAACAAGCTCACATTAAGCCAAAGTAAGTATCTGGTATTAAGGGTTGTTTGTTTAAATATCAAGTTGTAATAAGGTGTTTACAAAGACTGTTTTCATTATTAAAGGGGTGTTTTGGCAACAGGCCAAATGGCAGTCAGTTATGTGTTATTTTAATGGGTGAGGGTAACTAGAGACGATTTAACTAGCTAGATTATGGTCTAATTAGTAGCTTTAAATAGTTTTTATAGTTTAAAACTTAAAAGTTAAGTTTAATATAGCTATAGTTTAAGTCTGTGACAATTTTGTTTTCTAGTTTTGCTTATTTTGATATTAAGCTTAGGGTAGTTATAAATCCACATTTTCTTGTCCATTTTGAGTGTTATAGTGCTATAGGATTTAGTCAAGAGCTGTCTGCCATTTGTGGATTATTGGTTTAGCATTGCTTCTGGTCATACATTCGCTCTTATGCAGTTGATAAGTCCCATGTTTAAAGCTCTAAAATTAGATAAGCCATAGTTAGTTGTTTTAGGATTGCAAATTTAAGCACACACAAACTCATTAAAGGGACCAAGCTCTAATCTGTGTTAGGATCACATAAATGGTCTCCTGAACAATAGAAGCTTCGGTCACTCGTGAACAAGACCAAAATCATAGCTCGAAAGGCAATGTTAATTAATGTTATTTTGTATACGGGCTAAAGGATGTAAAAAGCCAAAAAGGAAAGCCCTCAAAGGGCAAAATCTTATTGCTATTAAATACTCCTAGTTTAGTCAAAAATTAGGTTAGCTACTCCATTATTTATTTTTCACTCTAAGGGTTTGTAGCAACTTTTTTTGTGTTTTTTCAATCAAAAGTTCTTTAATGTTTAAATCTTTCTATTGCTCATTGATCTAGTGCTTTCCATCACATGGATATGATCTTAGGGATACTACAATTGGCTCAAAGAGCCTACAAGATTGATGTATTGATTTGGTTTGTATTTTTTTCTATTGATTTCGAAAAAAAAGAGGTTTTTTTGTTTTTGATTATTTGTTTGTTTGTTTTGATTCTTGAATTCAAAGATGGTTTATGGTTAAACTAATAATCACTCAAACCATCTTGTTAGCAATCCACGATCTCGTGATTTTTTTGTGTTCTTTCTTTTTGGTTCAAAAAGTTTAAAAGGGATCGAACGAGTTCATATCGCCAAGCACCGAACGAGTGTATTGTTAGTAGGGATCGAACAAGACATTCGAACGAGTGGAATTCTTGGTTGGTGATCTGAACGGTTCATCTTAGAGGATCTCGATAGTAGGGGGAAGTCTTTGTGGATAGAACGAGTGGGTCTCGAACGAGAAAGGAGATTTTTCGAACAAGACATTTCGAACGAGCGCACTCTTGGTTGGAGTTCGTTTGACCTTCGACGTTGAAAAAACTAAGAACGAGCCATCGAACAAGGGATGAACATTAGAAGGATATTCGATAACAATGCGTTCGAACAAGTGGATCGAACAAAGGATCGAATGAGTGGATCGACATACAACCGCGAACACGAACGAGTGGATCGACACAAGCGAGTCGAACGAGACGATCGAACTAGACGACGAATACCAGAAGCAAAATAAATTTTTGTGTTGTCGGATTGTTCTGATTCTTTATACACAGCTCACGATAAACGGTACCGTCCCAACGGTCAAGACTCTTCCTCTTTGAGCGAGAGACTGTCATTTTTTGGCTCATCGGGAGTCATTTTAGTACCTCAAAACTGCAATTTTACTGTTTACAAAATTACACAAAAAATCACAAACCTCAACAAGTCATCAATCATCAAGCTACTTAAGCTCAGAATCATTTCTTTAACAACTGTTTATTCAATGGCAACCAATGAAAGAAAACGAATGCATGCTAAGGCCGATACTGTCCACCAATGTTGGTTGAAATGATTACGAATCATTGGACGGATTCGTATACACAGGTTTCATTCGAGGCAAACCCCGAATGGCAAGGACTGATATGGAAATCCATCCTGCATAGACCTTTACACTCACCGATATCGGTTCAATGGATCTCCACCTGCTAATTCTACTGTTATGCCGCACTCTAGAGAAGCTTGACTCTGATTTCCAATGACAAAGAAAAAAGCAAGTCGAAATGGCTGGATACTCATAGCATGAAATCATGCCTCAGTCAAGGTTTCCCCAAAACATTTCAACATACTCAATCCAGCACTAACATTTTAAGCACTGCAAAGAGATTTGGCGATAATGTGGAAATGCTTATGCATGGCATCAGGTAGGACTCTTCAACAAAGGGAAGGAAGATTGGTTTGATGAGGTACGAACGTTTCGTGCCATTGAAATGAGTCCATTCAATGACTACTTGTGCGTTTCCACAAGCTTGGTGAATGATATGAAGATTACTCAGCTTAAAAATCCTCTTACTCATAGTCATCATTAATGAACACTAAATTTTGTCAACTAAATCCAGACTCCATTTGAGGGTAAGTATGTGACTAATGTCAAGCAGAACGAATGGATATCTCAACCACACCTTATGTTCAGATCTATACTCATCTGAAAGCTTCGAGCCTCATGCCAAAAAGGGACTCCAAAAGAAACAGGATGCAGGTCTACAAGTATGTTGATCTCACTCGGCCTATAGTTAGCTCATACCAATCTGCACCTGTCCTTTTCATCAAATGGTTCGCAAATAGTAACGTATATATTACTACAGGGCAATATCAATGATAAAATGATTCCGGAAGAGAGATTCCCGGGTAGTTTATGTTTTTCCCAAACGAGGCTTGCAATTGAAAGTTCTATCCTGGTTTGATGAGACAATTGGAATGATTGAACCACTGATATAATTATAACTAAAATTAGATTTATAATAAAACCTATTTAATCTACGGGGAATTACAAGCAAAGTAATGCGGGATCTTAAAAATACCGGGAAAAGTAATATTAGTTATAAGGAAATCCCTAAAATTAAATTCTAAAATTAAATACGGGGAAACAGGAATAAGGTATCGGGAACCCTAAATACTAAATTAATTAAGAAAAATAAATGCTAATTAAAAATCAAAATTAAATTTCTAATTAACTTAATTTGAAAAAATAAGAAGTAAAACTAGAACAAAAAACGGAGGGTCGTTGAATGCTATCAACGAAAAGAAAACGGTAAATCTTACCCGAGGTTAAAAATGGCGTCTAAAAAATGAAATTTAAGAAAAATTAAGCCTACACTAAATTTTATATTTTTCCCTAGAGAAACTAAATGACAAAAGAAATATTTGTATAAAAAATAAAAATAATTTTTTTATTAATTTCTTAGATTTTTTTATGAATTTTTAAGATTTATTAATTAATTAACAAAAATAAACTTTTTCTAAAAATTAACACTAAAATTTTTCTTTTATTTTTCAAAAATACTAGATTTAAAATGAAAATTAATGCAAAAAGAATTTTAATTTTTCAACTATTTTTCTATTTTTTATGATTTTTCTAAGAAAAAGAAATTGGCTAAATTCTATTTTAATTCCTAGAAAATACAAATTTAACTGAAAAATATGGAAAAATGATTTTTAGAAACTACAAAGGTGCAGAAAGTTATAAAAAATAAAAGCCCTAATTTCTACTTTTTAGTTTTCAACTAATTTGATTTATTAAAAATCTAACCTAATTTCTATTAATACTATTAATAATAAAAAGAAAATTAAAAGAAAATAGAAAAGACAGGGTAGGAATTTCAATAAGAGAAAGTTAAGGGTAGGCGGGCTAAATACTAGAAATTTACACAATAGTGAAAACGGGGGACCCTACACTTTAAGACATTTACAAAACAGACCCTAGCTTATTTACTATTTTTGGCTTATTAAATTTTGAGAATTAGCAAAAACTTAAAACTACAAAGTTGTAGACTAGCTTAATCCTAACAACTTTAACAAAAGCACTTTCAACTTTAGACCAAAGAATAAGCTGAAAAATAAGCTGCAAGTTTCTGTCACAGAAACTAGGCTTTAGAGAGCTTATTGGATTTGAGCTTATTATGAGCTTATTATTGGATGAAACTGAGAAACAAAAGAGCCTTATTGAAGCTTAAGATGTGCATTAAAGGATTCTAAACTAAGATTAACCTATGTTTAACAATTTTAAAAAGATAATGAAGCTGAAAAATGCAAGGTTCAATGAAACTGTTTTTAGGCTTTTTTCAAATAAGCTAACAAGCTTAATTTTGAACTTTAAGTGCTGATATTTTGAAAATAAGCTAACTTAGCTATCTTTAATCAACCTAGCTAAAAGGATTTGTAAAAACTCTAAAATGAAATGAGAAATTTCAAAGTGTAAAATGAAAGTACTAAGCTGAAATGCTATGCTGATGCACTTTGCAGCTGGTGCAGTTGGCAAGGACAGTTAAATGCAAGTGATACTTCAACTTGAGAACTCTAAACAAAGTACTTAAATGCTATTCTAATTGCCTTAACTAAATATAAGCCTTAATTGCTTAAAAAAAATCCTAAAATCCAAACTTACTTAGACTGTAAAACTTGCCCTGGTGCTAGAAAAGAAATTTTAAGCTCTAAATTTTGTAAAATGAAAACCTAACTTCTAAAATCTGTTCAAAGCTTGCTAAAACACCCTAACTCAACTTGTTGACTAGTTTTGACAAAGTGCCTTTGACTTTATGAGTCAAATATAGCCTTAACCAAACACTCCTTAAAACACTTACACATATTTAAACACTTTTTAAACAGATTTTAACTTAAAGACAGCTAATATTATTAACTAGTTGGATTAAGTTGAGCACTAAAAACTTAAAATTAACAAGAAATAAGCTGAAAAATAAGATGTTAAGCTATATGATTCGATATGCTTATTTTGGCAGTTTTAACTTATATCTAAAATTCTAAGCACAGAATTAACTTCAAATCAACTAAGTAGCATTATTTAGGCTAAACTATCATAAATAAGATAAAATAAGCTATTATAAGCTTATAGCTACAGTAACTGGAGTTGAAAAATTATAGAAAAGAACTTACAATGGTCCAACAGTATTGGGAACCTAGAATCTAAACCTAACACCCACTAAGTCCACAGATTCTGAATTCAAATACACCCCAATGATCCTTCCATTTCTTGATCATTTGCTCCATTCAGCCACTTCTCTTTTTTCTTTGTATTTTCCTTTTCTTAAAAAAAATATTTGGAAACAGATTAAATGCCTTAGATTAAGAGCTTAAGCTTAAACAACTTAATTTATGAAATTTCTTGAACACAAAATAGAACTGAAAATCTTAATTCATTAAACTTTGGAAAAATTACAAGTACGAGAAATTGAAAATGCTTTTATAAATTAGAAAAGAAAGCTAAAAATTACATATCTCTTTCACTGGCTCAATGGCCCTATTTATACAAAAAGAAATGAGCTAAGGCTGAGGCCTTGGGTCTTTTTGACTTATGTTGACTTTCTTGACTTGAGCTCGTTTGTGTTAGTTTTGTGAGGGAAAGGCTTCACTTGTGCTTCTTTGGTGAGTATAAACTCACAAATAATCCTAGCCATCCAAATCCTTGTACCCTTTTTAATAAAACTTCAGCCCTCGATTGCTCTTGTACTTGGATTGCCACATAGGATTTCTAAGGTTGTATATGAAGTGGGGGAAGGTGAGGGTGAGCTGGGAATAGGTGTAGAGGGTACTTGGGAGGTGGTTTTGGGAGAAAAACCATGGGGAATGGGGGTTTGAGGATTTGGCGGGAGTGGTTTAAGGACAGTTATGGTTGCTCTGTTTAAAAGAGATCTTTGGGGAAGAGGCAACCCAAGTCCCTTAACTCTTTCTCTCTTTCTATTTCATTTTAAGCCGAAAACTTAGTTATAAATAGGTTTAGAAATTAACACAATTGGCCCCTCTAGTTTTATAAGAAAAGGGAAACAAAGAAGGTTTTGGTTATGGCAGTTTTGGTCCCTGCTGTTTTAACTTAAAAGAAATAAAGAAAGTTTAAGCTATTTGCAAAACTAGCCCTTGTGTTTTATTTTTCTCTTTTTCTTTTATAAAACAACTTTCAAACTTGGCATTTTTAGCCCCTAAAGTTTTATAAAAAATGATTAATGGGCTTTTGTTGGGCTTGGGTTTGTATTGGGCCCACTGGGTTTGGGTTTGGGCCCAATAAGGTTTAGGAGTGGGTTTTGTGTGTACAATGGCTGAGATTGGCTGTAACTGGGCTAGGATTGGGCCTTCAAAGTCTTCACAGTCTTTGTCAATTGCACACAAATGGGCTGTTGTAATTGATTGAGGACCCATTTGGTCTTCACAGTCTTCATAAATATACTATTGGGCTTTCCCGGCCCATCAGATGGGTTAAGATTGCATTCAATAGTATTCTTCAGTTCCGGCTCCG
>BQNB010146346.1:2388-16588 GCA_026074375.1 Tanacetum coccineum
TTTAATAAAAAAACACATGGGTTTAAGGATTCAAAGCTTCAACCAAGAGTTTATATATGATATTAAGAGTATTATGAACATTCTAAAGCAGATTATGAGCTTATTGAACAAGATTATAAGCTTACTTGAGCTCAAATGGGTCGAAATGGGGTTTTCGGGTTCATACGCCTAGAAACGCCTTCAATGGCTTCTTTCTCTTGATTCTTGGCTTTTATTCTGATCTTAGGGACCTTCTACTTCTTCCTTGGCTTCCTTACTTCTGCTAGAACTTGGTTTGAACTTAGATTTAAGGTGGAAAAGAGTTGTGAGGATGAAATAAAAGTGTATGCGTGTGTTCATCTGTAGCTTACTTAGTGTGCAACTTGTGGTAGTAGCTTACAAGGAGGTGATGGAGGTGCTTGTAAGGTGCTAGAGTGATGGCGATGTGGTGGTGAGGTCATGGTGATAAAGGTGGTGGTGAGTCATGGAGGAGCTTGAGGTGTTTATTTAGTTTATACATGGCTATTTTTGGACAGCCAACATCAGTCACGGTAATTTGGTTTCCATTTACAAATCCTAATTCCGATCAACCTCAAACTAGTTAGAATGGTTAGATATTTGAGTCCTCTACAACTTTTAGTTTTACATATTCAGGGGTTACTATACAAAAATCTATAGATAACAACCATTTACTATAGGTGTGCAAAATTTGCGCACCTTTGCCATTTCGGCTATAACTAATTCATCCGACGTCGAATCGGGGTGATTTAATCGGCGAAATGATAACAAGACATATGGATACAACCTAGTGTTTTTACTTAATACCCAAAACCTACTAATTTTGCCTAGATCTTATGTTTTATTAACGGATCAAATTCTAAAAACTATGAACTAGTTTAAGGTGTAATGGGTTTGCTATGGTTTTCTGATTTTGGTTTAGGGTTAGATGAATTAGAGTTTTAGGATTAGGGTTTAGAATGATTTAGGGATTAGGTTTAGGGTTTAGGAGTTGTGCATTGGGTGTTTGTACCTTGTGTTAAAGTGGTGGGAAGATATAAACATGATTTAGGAGGTAAAATGACCTAGTTTGTATTTCATGCACACTCGACTTGTACATTGAGCTTTAGAAGGTTGTACTAGGGTTTAGGAGGGAAAATATATTCAAAAGTTTTGCATGGATTTGTAACTTGATACACGGACTTTGAACATTTGTACACTTGTTTGACTTGTAATTAGGGGTTTTTGGGCTAAACATTAACGTATAATGCTTGTTTTGGAATAACTTTAAATGGTACAATTAAATGGTAACGTACATGGTAAAAATGATTTAAAACATATTGCTTGACATATTATAACGTTTACTTGCTATAAACGTTGATGAAATTGGCATTGGTAGGTTGCGTGAGCTCGTTTACTTTTGTAATGTAAGTTACGTTACATTATGGATGGAATAAAGCAAAAAAATTTCCATGAAAATGGTTGCATCAAATTTAATAGATGGAAATTACACTGAGGAAAATTGCATCTAATTTAATAGATGGATAATTACATTGATGAAAATTATGGGTTGTTATAGTCTCCCAACCTTAAAAGAAATCTCGTCCCAAGATTTAGTTGGATGATGGAGTGATGTTTGAAAATAGATGCGGATATTTAGCATGAATTTGATCTTTGCATTCCCACGTAAATTATGGTCCTCTTTTAGAGTTCCATCTTACTTTGACTATAGGAATACGATTTTGTCTTAGTTGCTTGACTTATCGATCCATAATTTCTATTGGTTCATCCACAAAGTTAAGTTTGTCATCGAGCCGAAGCTCTTTCATTGGAATGAAGAGAGATTCATCAGATAGGCATTTCTTTAAATTATAAACGTGGAAAGTATTGTGGACATTACTGAGTTCTTCAGGAAGCTCAAGTTTGTATGCCACTGGGCTGACCCTTTTAAGGATCTTGAATGGTCCAATGTACCGGGGGTTAAGCTTTCCTTGCTTTCCAAATCGGATGACACCTTTTCGAGGTGACACTTTTAACATAACACGATCTCCAACTTGGAATTACAAAGGCTTTCGCCTTACATTGGCATAACTCCTTTGCCGATCTCTTACAGCTTGCAAGCGTTGTCGAAGTAGCATTATCTTTTTAGTGGTTTCATGGATTATCTCTGGTCCCGTGAGTTGGACATCTCCAACTTCGGCCCAGCAGACAGGTGATCTACACTTTCGACCATAAAGTGCCTTCGAATGGGCTTGTCCCCCCACCTCCCTAGGCCCCCTCCCCCTTAAAATACTGGCATGTAACTGTTAAGCAGAAGAATCTACCGATGTAATGTCCTCTCCATCCTTTTCACAAAATATATCGCGGCAGTCCTCATAAGCCTCGAGAGTTTAAAGTCCCTCTTGCTTGGGGGGTGGGGGCTCAGATTTCCTCTTATGTGTTCCCCCAACAAGTTATTGTCACTCCAGCCTTCGATGGTATGAATGTGGAATCACTTTGGTATGGGCCGTAATTCCCTGATGACACTAGAACTTGCTGCATTGTCCCTAGATGTCAGAACGATGCCGTCTTCGTCTTTGTTTCGCTTAAGATTTGGTATAAGATGATTCGACTTTATAGTAAGAATGTCGAAGTGTTTACCTTGGTGTCTTATGATTATTAGTGTTGGGTTTCCTCATGAATAAATATCACACAAAACTTGATAAAATTTATAGAATTGTTTCTTGACAATAAGTTTTTAGGGTGAAAATCGCAGCATGAGCATGGTCCATATCTGAATTATACATAGATGTCAGGCCCATGTATAATTGAGATTAACAGCGGTCTTATTGTCGTCAAAATAGTATTATAAGTTGTGAAGTCCAATTAAACGGAGGCTTCTTAGCCTGTTAAAGCTTAGTTCACTTTGGATAAATCCGAACAAACTATAAGAGAAAACTATGATTTTGAATACTACAAGTTATGCGGAATCTAACTTGTAATAATAAGAAGAACAATGAATACAAACTTGAATATATTGATTGCAAATATTTTGCCTAGGTTACAGAATAACTAACTATAAATTGATATGTGTTTGCTGAGAAAATTGATATGTGTTTGTTGAGAAAATTGATATGTGTTTGCTGAGAAAATTGATATTTCTAACTATACCGTATGGTTCCTTTTATACACCAAGGAAACCCTAATGGGCTTACAAAACGCGTCAAGTGATCATGCATATCTATTCCTAATATAACTCATGCATATGACTTTAGCAGTACTAACTATACAATACTAACAGCACAAAAAATTAACTAACAGTACTAACTGAACTTCAGTACTAACATTTGTACTGGCAGCACTAACTATTATAACTAGCAGTACTAATGACTTAGACTATTTTCTAAGTTCTTCAATAACAGCATCAAGTTGAACCAGCAGTACTAACTTCCAAAGCTAGCAGTATTAAATTGAATCAGCAGTACTAAGTTGTAGAAGTCTATAATTCCCAACAATCCTCCCCTAAACTTGATATTCACTTTGTTAATCATCAAGTTTCTTCAGTATAAGCATCTTGATCACTAGGAGGATGTATCCAAACACTTCTTCATTCTTCTAGCTGTGACTTGATAAACTTGAGAAGCTCAAATGCCATTGTGCTCTCAGCTTCAGCTTCTAGCTTCCAGTTCAACATCTTTTGCAGCATTTCCTTGATGAGAGGATACCTTTTCTCTACTAGCATGTTGAAGCAGGTCAAAGTACCATCCATCAGTAATGTATGAACTCCACAACTTTCATACAATTTCTAGCTAATTAGAGTCCAATCCTGCTGATTACTCCAAATTTCATCCTCTGCATTTGGTTCAAACATTACCTTAAGATCTCTCAAAAGCAACAAATTGTAACCTTCTAGAGTAGTGTCTTCAAACCTTTTCATCACCAATCTGTGCAAATCTACTAAATCTTGTCTATCAAATTTCCTGAGCATACTGGATAATGATTTGTGATAACTAGTATTCCCATCTGCTCTAATTATCTTATAAACATGTAGATCTTCCATATCAACACTCCCTAAGTTCTGAGATTCCCAATCAACTATAGGGTATTTAGCAGACAAAATCTTTGGATCCACAGTCTCTTCTTCATCTGAAACAACTATTAACTACATTCTTAACTCTTCATTTTCATGCTCATAGTCTGCAGCTGCTTCTTCATCACTCTTTGCTGGTTCCTCTGCAACATCCTCTAGCTTTTGCTTTTTAGCACTTTCTTCACTTTTCTTTTCACCTGCACTTTTTCTGGCAAGTGTTTTCTTTTTACTTCCCCCAGCTGGCTTGCTACTGCTATCAACCTTCTTTTCACTGTCTTTAATAGCTTCTGTATCCATTGGCTGAATGTCATCAATCCACCTCTTCTTTTTTCATACAATATCTGAATTTCCTCATAAGTCTTGTTCTTTAGTTGTTGATGAGTGTACTTACCCATATGCTTGAGGTAAATAATCATCTTGTTCCTGACTTGAGTTTTTGTAGGTGTTTTTTCTTATTGCTTTTGCTCTTGCTGCTGCTAATTGTTTCTTTATTTACTCAAAGAATTTTGCTAACAATCTAGCCCTTTCTTCAATTGTGTACTTTTCATGCTCTTCATGTGTTAGTCTTACAACCAGTTCATGATCAGCATCTATTCTGGCTTGAATTTCATCAAACTCTTTGGCTAAAGCAGCATTAGTATCATCTTCTTGCCTTTGTCTTTCCTGTTGTGCTCTTTCAAACTTTGTTAATTCTTCCTCATGAAGTCTTTGAGCTAACTCTGCATCTGCTTGAACTTGCAAATCACCTTGATCTCTCATCTTGATTTTCACAGGTTCTTCTTCAAACAATACACCTTTACCTTTGTCTTTAGGATCAATGGTTGGAAGAGGTTGAAGTGTAGTAACTGATCTGACAGGTCTGACAATTCTAGAAGAGTCTTCTACATCTTTAATAGCAACTCCTTCCTCCTTAGGTTTATGTTCCTTCATCTTTATCAATGTCTGAGCCATTGACATAGTGACATCCTCATCATCAAAGTCTGTTGTTGTTGTAGGAGGAGTCCTTGGTTTAATAGTACTAATAGTTACACCAGTAGTACTAACTAGTGCACTAACAGTACTAACTCCAGCTGCAGCAGCATCAACTGGTCTTCGTACTAGTGGCCCGAAATGAATAGTTCGACTAGATGTTTCGTCGATAGGTGTTTATCTGGTTTAAGGGGGGTTGCATTACCTATTGGATAAAGTTGTACAAGCTGGGACCGCTCCAGGACCCAACAACAGCAACCATAACAACAATAACTATAACAAACGGTGATGGGATGCGGAGAGTGAGGACATTTCGAGAAACAATATCCCCAGAATAAAGTTCAACAAATGGGAGGAGCTCGCGGGAGAGCTTATGCGATAGACGGCGGAATATGGTACTCAGTCGTTAGTTCGAGGATGAATCAACTCCATTAGTTCAAGTGTGCACAAGTCGGTTAGCTCCACAAACAGTTCATGATCGTAAAGATTTGTAACGGCAAAAGTAATAACTTAAGAATGAGATAAGGTAGTTCAAGTGAGGCCTTAAGATTCTGCTGAGTGGTAAGACACGATTGTGTTTCTAGACCTTTTTAACGGATTCCGGTGATTGTCGGGTTCGAGTTCATACTCGTGTCATATTGGATACCATTAAGCCCACTCATTTATAATTCATTATTTGCATAAAGAAGCGTCCCAATTTATGTAAATAATGAATTGATAAACTTATGGTTTGGTGATTTACAATTTATTTATTTAAATGAAGAGGCGTCCCAATCCTTTCAAATAAAGAGATTATAAATCATCCTACTTAATAATTTCCGATGCAATACGCGTTCTCATATAACCTTCAAGGTGGTGGATGACATGACGATGCATGTGATCTAATGAGTATGGGACGAGTGTTTAAAACTCGTCTTCGGAGAAGGGGAGTAAAACAATCAGGGGAAATCGACATAGTGTTCAAAATAGTTGATGAGTACTCGGTTAGAGTAAATAAGATAAAGGTCTTTATGAACGAGTCAACATAGCAATGATCATATCAATCCTTATATTACAAGTCCCGTCCATACAAGACTTATAATACTTAGATTCGTACATAATCCCATGTAAACAAAATTGTGACAGGTTTCGTGTAATACGATATTGTATATAGTTCTGACAAAAAATACTTTTAGAGACCATTGTTTAACTTACAATGTCTGAGAACGAAGTGAGACCATTGTGCAACTCACAATGTCTATGAAGTAAAGAGAATGTGGGTTTCTTGTTTACATGAGCAATAGTAAAATATGCAATTCTTATGATTAACAAGTCCGCGGATAAGTTCCCACCTTGGCCATACAAGACTTGTAATACTTAGATTCAATACATAATTCTCCATGTAATAGCAAGGTTGTTAAGTTTGGTATCGTTAATTATGAATTGCAAAATAAAGCCGGACAATCTTGTAATACAAAATATACAATAAAAGGAGCCTATGAAGAAAATATAATTCTAGAGAGCCAAGTTTAACATACAATGTCTTAGAACGAAGTTGAAGAGACCATTTACAACTCACAATTTTCTAAGAATAAAAATGAGACCATTTATCTAACTCACAATGTCTGAGGTATCAGGAGAGGACCATGCGCAAACTCACAAATGTCCTTAATAAATTATGTTATATATATAAATAAAACTCTTAATAAAAAATAGTAACGATAAACGCAAAAGGACTCTGCAAGCATATATATTACAAATATGTACAGACATGTAAGATTTAACTTAATAGCACCACGTAATGTAAGCACATAAGCAAGTTACGTGTATGCACTTTTGAAAATGTTGCTGGATGCAATATTTTGGGAAAACGGCTAAATTCTATAGGTAAAATATGCAACCTAGTTCTCTATAGCCAGTGCTCTGATACCAATCTGTAACACCCACAAAAACGGGTCACAGCGGAATGTATGTCCGGGGGCGTTACTTCATAATACGCAGCGCTAGATACAAGAGATCGACCTCTAAATGTATCGTTTGAAAAGTAATCTTGTTGATTTCTTTGAAATTGATATAATGTTTATCCCATACATTGCAATCACAAGAACAGCTGAATTAACACAACGAGATTTTGGATCACTTATATGTATGTAGAAATACATGAATGAAATCCTTGTCAGTTTAGACACCAATGTCACAACAAATAATGCTATAGCATACTAATTCACCTCTGAGAAAAACTTGCTTAAAAAAGTGTCAACATTTAAGTTTGGTGAGTTCATAGAAATTTATGTTTAATTATAAATGCTGAACCAAAGTTCTGTCAAGTGTGTATGAACCAATTAAAATTCCTTAAATGTCCTTCCAAATGTAAGTATGATTTTTAGAAAATTAAATAGGTTTGTAAAAATGCATGAACATTTCAATCACCCAAAGTAGATCCTCAAAAAAGTACGTATGGATCGTTGTAAACGCAGATGTTCAAAAGCAATTATAGAGTATTATATATATATATAATTCCACCAAAAATGTTTCAAGTATGCATTGCCGACTAGTAATTTCAAGAAACAAGTAAATATCCAGGTGAGTATAAAACAATGATTATCACAAATTATCTACGTTCAGTGAAACCGGATGCACTAAAGATAACAGTAAAGTTTCATATGTAAAGTAATGAGCCATGTAGGCCCAAGCGAAATCGTAAACCGACATGTTATAAACGTCGTATTAGCCCAGTTGATAGCAGTAATTCACCCGAACGGGGGGATTGTCAAATACCCGAATAGATCTAATTAATAACAAATCGCGTGACAACAAGCTATAAAACGGTTCGCGTGCCCAGTATAGCTAATCACCTGAACTGGGGATTCCCACCCGAATCGATCTATTATCATAACATTCCGGCTTCACCTCCAAGTGCTTACAGTTCATGAAGCTGTGACGTAGACTTATATTATCTACCCCATCACAGTGGTCCCCTCCAAAAACACCCTGGCATTTATTCAAAGAAAATGTCCAACCCGTTAATACCGGGTGTCCCCATCCCAAGAACACACGGGCAGTAAAGTATTGTTTATCAGTTCAATCCGCTAAAGCTATCCGTAATCATTTCAAAAGTAAAAGTATGCATTCATGACCAAAAATGAAGTCAAGTAATGTATCCCAAAACGAGCTATGTAAATGATATGTAAACAATTTTTGTAAACAATCATGTAAATGCATTTGTAACAAGCTCATTTACATAGCTCGTTATTGGATACAGTTACTTGACTCATTTTTGGTCATGAAATGCATACTTTACTTTTGAAATGATTACAGATTAGCTTAACGTATTGAAGCTGATAACAATAACAGTTACTGCCCGAGTGTTCTTAGGAGGGGACACAGTACGGGTGTACATATTCTTTAAATAAATGCCCGGGTGTTTTTGGAGGGGACACCTGTGATGGGTATATATATAAGTCTACGTCACAGCTTCATGAACTGTAAAGCACTTGGAGGGTGAGCGCGAATGTTATGAAATAGATCGATTCGGGTGAATCCCAATTCAGGTGATTAGCTATCACTAGGCAACCGAACGTTATAGCATGTTGTCCACGCGAAATGTTTATAAATAGAACTGGGTGTTCTTGGAGGGGACACCTATGATGGGTACATATTATTTTCATTAATGCCCGGGTGTTCTTGGAGGGAACACCTACGATGGGTACACTCTTACTGTGCCTTGAATAAAGTGGCATACATACAAGTCTACGTCGCAGTTTCATGAACTTAGAGTAATTGTAATCATTGTTTTATACTCACATGGATATTTACTGTGCCTTGAATAAAGTGGCAATACATACTTGAAACATTTTGGTGATATATATATAAATATCATACATGCTTTGAACAATTGCGATTCAACATTCATACGTATATTTTTGTGACTATTTGGGGATTGAAATGATTGTGCATGCTTTACAACTATTTGATTTCTAAAAATCATACATACATTTTGGAAGGACATTTAAGGAATTAAATGGTCATACGCACTTTACAGAACCTTGGTTCAACATTTATACTTAAACAAATCTATGAACTCACCAACTTTAATGTTGACACTTTTTAAGCATGTTTTTCTCAGGTGAATTAGATGCTTGGCTAACTTGATGTGCATTGGAGTCTAAATTGACAAGATTTCATTCATGGATTACTACTTACATACAAATGATCAAACTCATTGGGTTGTTTTCAAGTTTTTCATTATGATGCAATTATGGGACAAATGTTATATCAATTTCAAGGAAATCAACGTGATTACTTTTCAAACGACACATTTAGAGGTCGTTCTTTTGTATCTAGCGTTGTGTATTATGAAGTAACTCCCCCGGACATATTTCCGCTGCGACACATTTTTGGGGACAAAAATAAGACCATAAACCTTCGAAAACCAAACTTTTGATCTAAACTAACCAAGGAAACGCACACACAATCTAGCTAATCATCCCATGGGCTCTGATACCAATTGTAGTATATTGGATATCATAACACAAGCATGGATGATTGGGTTGGCTAATTATCTAGAGAGAGAAAGTGAGGTTTCTAGTGAGAGAAAATGCAATAGCATGAAATGTGATAAAAAGAACAACCAACCCCTTCCCATGGCTGGAAAGGGGTTTATATACAAGTGTTTGTAAGCTCTATGGGCTTGGGTATGGGCTTACACTTGGGTAAAAGACCCGACCCAATACCGAGAGCCATACGCTTACTTTCTAACTACGAGCTATGCTATGCTAAACGATACACGGGGGTGACCGAGTCTTTTTCATAATCCTAACAGAGAGATACCCGAATTCTTAAGATCTAATCCTCATAATTTTTTCTGGGTGGTATAAATATGCTAGTAATGTTATCAATCCAGAGTCAGGTTGCTTAAATGTGATCAATAAAATGTTATTTTCAAAAATTTCTTTTAACTTTTCTTAAAAATTCTAACTTTTCCAGTTTATCTCCCCCCATACTTAATATGAGCATTGTCCTTAATGTGAAAATATTATAGAGAAAGATAAAATGGGAAAGTGAAATAATACTTTTCAATTGTGTTTGATATTCTGAATCTTTGGTTCACGTCATTTCTGCTTCGCGTCTTTCTTTTTCTTTTTATTCTTCCTGTTACAAATATAAACATTTGCGCAAACAAATAATAATAATAATCCTACTTAATTATTAATAGAAAGTACGATAATATTGTTTTAATGCCAACAGAGGCATTTTACACACCATAATAATAATAATAATTTTTTTAGAGAAATTGTTTTTAAAACATAAGTGACCCAAAACATGCGGTCACACAACCAACTCGTGTCATCTCGACACTACTCATCATCATCCTGCTGCTGCTGCTGATACTGTGGTGGCGAAGGTGGGTACTGCTGATAGTACTGGTCATACTGTGGTTGAGCATACCCAGGTGGGTTGTAGGCTCCCTGCATTGGAACACTATAAACCCCAGCCATGTGCTCGAACACTCCCTGGTACCTGTCCCAGTGATATGACTGCCTATACTCCATCCGCTCTATCGCCTCTTGGCGTATCTCCATCCTACCCATCCTATCATACAAATCCTGCATAGATGCTCTCGGAGGTCTAGGAATACCAACTCTAGGTACACCCGGCTATGGATCTTCGGGAATAAGTTTACCATCAGAATCAATCAAATCTCTAAGTGTAGTTGTATCCAAATCTATATAGTAAATCAAAGCACTTAAGCTCCTCACCACATCCTCTTTCAACACCCTGCATTTCCTAGCAATCTTTGAGATGAACTATCCACAGCAAATTTGACTTTCTTTTTGAGTTCCAGCTCCTTTCCTCTTCATCCATCTTGCAATCACCCAAGCTACATTTGCATACCCATTTTGGTGTTTAGCATCAAACATACTCAAAAGCCATAAATCATTCTTTTGAATCTTATCATACCTAGTTGTCCTTTGACACAAACCATAAGTAATCATCTTGTGAATCACCTTTAAAATTGGTTTCTTGATAGTACAAGTGTGACTCCTAGATAAACCAAGGTTGTCCTCACGACTAATGCTTAACCATTAATCTTGAGCGTTAAAATGCTCATCACTACGCAATCCTCCTTCAAAGTAAACATTAAAACCTTCTTCCTCAAGCTCAACCACTTGGTATAGCCCCAACCTTTGAGCAAACTCCAACAAGGTTAAACTATGAGCACGTCCACCAAGTCTAAACTTGATGATCTTCTTGGTTTGCAACTCATCATCAGCACATACTCACAATTCATAAAGTAGAAAAAACCCTCATTGGCAATGATCGACATAAATTGCTACATTTGATATTAAAAGCTCTAATCCAAGCCACCAAAGTAAATATCTCTTCATCCGATCCAGCTTCATGCAACCTAATTCTTAACATGTCATCAATCTCTCCATCATAACCCATTCTGTTCAGCACATCCCAATTTATGATACAAGTTGAGTAAATGTGTCTAAGAAGCAATTGGGCTAATCTAGTGTTGTACCTAGACTTTACATCTCTGTGACATCCTACCCAACAAGAACTCAGTGAATTTGTAGAAGCAAACCTCTTCTACGGTTTTTCAAGTCTTGACATTTTGGATCGTGATAGATTCACCCTCATCATCTTTGTTCCATAATCTATACATAAAAAACAATTGAGATGGATTAGTGTAGGCAACAATATAGTTATAGTTATGTTAGAAATGATTTGGAACCAAGGGTCATAGTTTTGATGGTTTTTGAAACATTCTGTTACATTCTAAGGTAAAATGTGCGGCACACTTATCTGAAGTGCGGCGTACTTTTTGAAAAATATAGTGTTAGCCTCATATAAATTAGTCGAACAAGGAGCTCGGACACTCAAACGATGAGCTATCGGTCTATTAATATAGTTACGATTTAATAGACAGTATCGGGAATCGGGCTCGATATTTATACTAATATTGTAAAAGGTTTCGGGTTTTAACCTACAGCCAACCCAGCCCGGGACCTAGTTAAATATCCCGCAACGTCACATTTGTAAGAGTCGGGGTATAAAGGAACTTTTCCCACTTGGAAAAGTTTATTGATTTCATATCTAAAAGAGTCTAATCTTTTCTTTTCTCTCTAACTTTCTCTCTCCTAGTTTCTCTCTCTAAACAACTCACCTCCTCATTTCTAGTTCCGATTTCGTGATCGATTGTATGAAGTGAAGTGTTAACAGGATCCTACAATTGGCATCAGAGCTACGTGTGGATTCGTGGTTGATTCGTGTGGTAAAACAAGCTCAAATTCGTGGCTTATATTGTGACAAAAAACCCACGGCTCAAAAAAAAATTTGGGGCTTATTTGTTGGTTAATCTTGTTCTCTACTTGTTCTACACATCAAAGAGGCTAGGTTGTATCAATTTCGTGGGTTAACAAGCTCCAAGCTCGAGTTATAAGCTTTAAAAGGTTAGTGTTCTTCGTGAGGTTGCTCAATATTGGACGATTCTCAAAAGAAATACGAGTTAAGTGTTTTAAACTTGATAAACATACTTAATATGTAATTTAGCCATTGTTCGTGGGTTAATAAGCACATTTAGTGAAAAACTTGCAAAATCCGAACTTGCAATCTTCGTTGGTGGTTTGACAGTCCACGTTTTAAGAAGTATGTCAGGCGGCGGTTTGGACTAGGTCAACGGCAGTTGCTAAAAAAAAACTGCAGGTTATTGACAAAAAACAGCGTTTGCTAAAAACGCGGTTTGGCTAAAAATAAGCGGTTTGAGCTAAAGACGGCGGGTTGCTAACAGGCGATATTGCTAACGGCGGGTTGCTAACGGCGGGTTGCTAACGGCGGGTTGCTAAACGGCGGATTTGCTAACGTACGTTGCTAACGGCTAGTTGCTAACGGCGATTGCTAACCGGCGAGTTACCACACGGCGATTACTAAATCAGTCGGTTTGCTAAAATTTTTTGTGTGACGAAAAGGGTTTCAGTAAAACAGCCATAACTTTTGATCCGTAAGTCCGTTTTAGGCCCGTGACCTCTCAAATCGAAGAGAAAAACGAGACGGATCACGCTATAACCAGCCTTTGGCAGGTTAAGGATTTTTCGAAGCCCAAAAACATCGTTTTCTATGAGAAATTGACATTTTTTAGTTTTTTTGGAATTTTTCGCCGCTGATTCCGAATCAAAACACTCACGGTTTTCTATTGATTTTGTAAAATCCCGTTAATTCATTTATCGGTTTTAATCATAGACGTGTAAAATCCCGTGAACGTGAATTGCTTACACAACCACAACTTCAATCACATCATATCCACTAAAGATCCAACAAATCTTTTACACTTCATAATTCACGATAAAATGGAAAAGAAAGATACCTTATCTTCGTGTTCAGATTCGGAAAAACAACAAATGCAACTAATTCAAGACAAATCAAAAGAAAGTTGCATGGTATCTTTTCAACAACTTCATTCACACCTCAAGTGTCTTTCAAACAACGACTTAAAAGGAAGTCGAACCGAGGAGGGATTCAAACGCGCATTTGCAACACTCTTTGGTCAAGATCTAGAGACTTTCACGGGCACAATGTTCCTGTACATGGATCAACTACAAAAGCAACTTGACAACGAAGAATTTCAAGAGATTGGATCCATGTCTGCTTTTAAAGTACTCCAGACACAGTTTCAGATGTTCATCAAGTCACGGTTTTATTTGGATGATGAATATGTTGACATGACACGCAACAAATTCCTACAATACACTCGACTCGATATTCCAGAATTCCGTGACACACTGATCCAACACATGGAATCTGTTAAGAAGTCGATTGGTGAAAGAGCACAACATAAAATGGAGTATGAAAGAAGGGTGAATGAAAGACAAATCCAGACAACAGAGGAAAAGACTGATACGAGTAATGCATTAGATGCATTGGATGCTAGTTCAGTTATCATTGAAAGCAATGGGACAGAATCAAAAGAGCAGGATACAAGCAGCAGATCAGGGAATGATGCACATGTTGATGATGCAGATATCAGACCCATATATGATGAAGAGTCAATGGCTTCTCTCTCTAGATTCTCTCTCTACATTCTTCATAATCTTCTTGTTAATCTTATTGAAGTGAAGTGATTAAAGGGTTACCGACATTTGGTATCAGAGCCTCGGGTGTTTCGTGTTTGATTCGTGGTGTAAAACAGTCGAATTTCGTGTA
>BQNB010146348.1:0-16588 GCA_026074375.1 Tanacetum coccineum
TTAAACGCTAAACCTATCTTAGATAACTAGCACAGAATACGTATACGTATATATTTACTTACATAATTAACGTGCAAACGCTCAATTATCAACAATCATTTCTTTGTCATTAAAAATGAACGAAATGAACTCAACAAATTTTCCCATCATTCTAATCTCATTGAGATGATCACACTCAATAGATTGATTACCAATACCTCATAAACACATAAAAACGCATATAAACACATAGAATCACATAAACCATACTTTGCAACAGACACATAAGTCAACACTAACGGTTTGACTAACATGTTCAAGTCATGGTTGTCACAAGTACACATCCAAATCTTTGATTTGACGCATCATAATAAACCACAAAGTCATCTGGTCCATCAGGAAGTATCAAAATCGATGCATTACATAAGCTATCCTTCAAAGCCTGAAAATTTTCCTTGTGCTCCATGCCTCACTCGTACTTCTAATTCTTCTATGTCAATGAAGTGAGGGGTTTAGAAATCTTAAAAAAATTCGCAATAAAACGTCAGTAGTAACCTGTGATGTGTCGTTGTGTAGGTGTTATTTTATGTATCAAGTTTTACTATTTATTTTATGCCGACTATACCTAAAAACAACACTTTAATGGGTAGTGTACCCGGTCAATTGTAGTTCGTTGGTAAGTAGGGTGTCGATTACTGAGAGCGAGAGCATTAATTTCTAATTCTATCACTATTTTAGTTATCTAAGTTAAACCTAAAACTAATGCAAAAAGAGAGTTTCAGCCTGATAGACTAGCACGGTTTTGTGTATCTAACCTAAGGTTTTGATGACAAGTAAAGCAATAAACACTCACAAGAAGACAAACAAATGATAGAGAAGCGGTCGAGAACTAATGTAAGGAAAATGTATCAACCATGAATAATCCAATAGAACAAAGGTTTGTTTATTTAGTGCAATGATTGTCTTATTTCGAAGTGGCATATCATTCCTAGACTTAGGCGGTACTTCTTCCTAAGACATAGACACGCTAATTCTGTCACAATTAGGCGCATCTGCATAAAGCATCCTTATTTTGATTATAATCTATCTTAGGATCTAAGTAATGGTGCTCTTACTAAACCCTAGCTCATTGAGACTTTATCCACTTACTGCTTAACGACGATTTATATACTAGTAGTCCACTATCTAAGTCTTTACCTATGGAATAAGAACGTACTCGTTAATCCTAGGGTCACCTGCTAGTCCAACTAAGCTTACTATTCTAAAGGCAAAGATAGGTCAATATTTGTGATACTATGATTCTAGATATATAAATTACAATATGGAGAGCTATCTCGGACTCTTAGCCTACGCCCAAACAACACCGAAGTTTACAGCCCAAACAACACCAAAGTTGCAGCGCATTATTATTGTAGAGACTTAGACCAGTTGAATGATTGGTCGACTAACTAGCACGTAAAACAAGTATATAAAATTGATTTTTAATACATAATCAATAAGAATCCGAATAATTAGAATCAAGATTAACAAACCATACATTAAATCTTCATTAAACAGGCTGATACCTTAAAGGGTAATCAGCTGAAGTATACATGGCTATACCTAATAGTATCAGCCGATGTCATTGTAAAATACACATGGTTTGATATTGATGAATGATTAAAATAAAGAAACCTTAATCGAACGCGTATTCGGTTGCGCGAAGATTACAAGAGTTTTCCTATGATCTTGAGGCTCTTTTCTAACCTTCTAGGCTCCTTTATTCGTCTCTTGGTCGACTTGGTGGTTTAGGGATTCACTTGCATACCTAAAACTGAGTTTAGGATCGTCTATTTATAGAGTCTGGAAACTCGTCGATACGCCGTATCGAGCAATGTGGGATACGGCGTATTGGGGATTTCTTGGAGTAAGGACCACGTTTGATATCTTCCAGAATATTTTATTACTATATTGTGAATACGGCGTATTGATGTCTCCTGGATACGGCGTATTGGGTCTCCAATCCTTCGTGGTTATTTGTGAAGTGTAGGCACGGATACGCCGTATCTTCTTGATGGATACGACGTATTGAGGTAAAACCAGTTGATTCTTCTTCGTTGACCAAAGTATTATATACGGCGTATCGTTGATGTGGATACGGCGTATTCTTCAAAGTCAGGCAATGGTCTTTTGATTCGTCAAAGTCTTGGATACGTCGTATAGGTCTAGAATAATACAGCGTATTTGCTGTCATATTAGTAGACTTTATCGAGCTCTTCATTTATGCTCCAAAATGCATGCCTTTTAGCATAACTTCACCAAGTACTCCATAATTACTGCAATTCTCAAATACAAACGATTAAGTAACAATTCTTTGCAATAACTATACAAAATGGGTTAATAACATGGGATAAATAATGCTATAAAATAGACGTTATTTGATGTCATCAACCTGCCAATCCCATAAATGACCGTATCTCTGATGGTGTTTTAGGATCTTTCCAATTCTTCACTGCCTCTATATTACTAGGGTCCACATGAATACCATTACTGTTAACTACGTGCCCAAGGAAATGTACTTCTCGTAGCCAAAACTCGCACTTGGAAAACTTGGCAAACAACTTCTCCTTCTTAAGTAACTCCAGTACTAACTTCAGATGAACCTCGTGATCCTCCTTAGACTTTGAGTAGATCAATATGTCATCAATAAACACAATGACAAACTTGTCTAGATATGATTTGCACACCATGTTCATTAAGTACATGAAAACCGCTGGTGCATTGGTTAACCCAAAAGGCATAACCGTAAACTCAAAGTGTCCATACCAGTCCTAAATGCGGTCTTTAGAATATCTGCTTCGTGCACTCTCAGCTGATGATAGCCAGAATGAAAATATATCTTAGAGAAATAACGTAAGCCTTGTAATTAGTCAAATAAGTCATCGATCCTAGGGAGAGGATAACAGTTCTTGATGGTCAGCTTGTTCAACTCTCGATAGTCAATGCACTTTTGAAATGAACTGTCCTTCTTCTTAACGAACAACACAGGTGCTCCCCACGGAGAGTGACTTGGTCGAATAAAACCCTTATCTTGCAACTCTTGAAATTGTTCTGACAAAATTTTCATTTCCGAAGGTGCTAGCCGATATGGAGACTTCGCAATCGGCGTCGCTCCAGGAACTTAATCTATGCGAAATTCAACTTGTCGTTGAGGTGGTAACCCTGATAAATCCTTAGGAAACACCTCGGGGAAATCTCGTACGATCAATATGTCGCCTAACTTTGGTTCGTCTGACTTTTTACCCTTTACTGATTTCGGGTTCTCTTCGGTTCGATCTCCTTGAACTCGCAGTACCTTACCACTTAACAATGGTATCCTAACCACCTTCTCATGGCAAACTATCTTTGCCTTATGTTTAGACAACCAATCCATTCCTATGATAACATCAAAACTCCCATGGCCAAACGGTATTAAGTGTATAGTGAATAAGGAATCTCCTAATTCTAGTATGCACCAATGGATAATTCTATCAGTCTCTATCTTCTTACCATTAGCTACTTCTATCACATAACCAGGTCTTAAGATACTAGGTTTTACATTTAGTAAGGGCATAAATTTAGTGGAGATGAAGCTAAAATCAGCTCTAGAATTAAATAGTACAATAGCAAAATGATCGTTTAAAGAAAATATACCCGTCACGGCGTTAAGATCCTAACGAGCTTCAACCACGTTCACATTGAAAGTCCTTCCTCTTGCTTGATTTCCATTGTTCCTGGGATTTTGATTACCTTCAATAGTCAAATGGTTTTCCACTCGACCAGGTGCTCGGTTCAACTTAAGACAGGTATTACAACAATGATATGGGCTTTCACACTCATAACATACCCTCTAATTATTACCCATTCTAATAGCATTAACTGGCGCCACCGGCTTAACTGACGCTTGACAATCTCTTCCAAAGTGACCTGGTTTTTGAAAGTTGTAACACAACCGACAAGGTCCACCTTCAAGATGATAAGCAAAACACTTAGCACATTTTTAGATAAGAATCAGGATACTCATTCCTAGTAGGGGTTGCTGCCGCAAATCCTTTTCCCACCTTCGCCGTTTTGTTATCAGTCTACGAGCCTCCTTGCTTGCTCGATCTTTCAGTCTCCTTCCTCTTCTCAACACTCTTTGATAGTGTCCTACACCTAACTGCCTCATCAGTTAGTGTTCCAGCCTTAAGGATAGCACTTTGAATTGTGGCTGATTGAGTTACTCGAATCATTCCATGGATTTGAGGGGCCAATCCATAAATGTACCTTTTGATACGTTTTGACTCAGGAGTAACCAAGTGTGGAAACAAATTTAGCCAACTCATGGGACCGATCCGTGTACGCAGCATGGTTAGCTCCAACCATGACGTGATTCCAAAATTTAGTCTTTATATTCTCCATTTCATTACTTGGGCAAAACTCCTCCACAAGCAATGCCTTAAACTCTTCCTAAGTCATTCCCATATCAGCTTCATGACATCTTGCCTGAATTTGGGTGTTCCACCAAGTTAAGGCCTTGTTGATCAAAGAACTTGATGCATACTTCACCTTTTGATTGTTAACACAACCACTAATATCCATCACTGACTCCATTTTCTCAATCCATCTTGTTAGCACTATCACACCTCCTTTACCATCAAATTCTCTTGGCTTACATGCCAAGAACTCCTTGTAAGTGCATCCTCCATTGTTACCACCGTTTCCACCATTTCCATTTCCGCCATTCCCATTCCCACCATTTGCATTGGCGTTGTTGACATTGTTAGTAACTTGCGTGACAATTTGGGGAATGATGTTCTGAAGTTGTTTCGCGATGATTGCCGCGATGTTAGGTTCGCGCCATTGTTGTTAGGGTTCTCGCCATTGTTGATGTGCTACTTCACCTAGTTGGAGCCATTTCTATAAATGGTAGGAATAAATGCATGTTAGACAGGAGAAATGTTTTTTCTAAACCACTATTCCTATCATCATTCACACTTTACCATATCTATAACTTACACACAATACGTTAACACTAATTAATGTAATCATGCTTGCAAGTCCACATGTGTCGTGGCGCATGTATAATTATGTTGGCCACCATAATTATAAATGCCCCCTTTTACCCATGTACTCCCTCCCATGACCACACCTCTTAATATCAACACGCAACATAACATGTAATAATATACACTAAGCAACCACAACATGAAAATAAGCAAAAGAATACTCAAGTCAATATATTATATAGAATAAAACTCAATGATGTCTAACAATCTCAAGTAATGGCTCCAACTACAAAAACAATTAAATTATCTAAAGACAAAAAGGGTAATCTGGCAACATGTAGGCATGAATTGTTTAGGGCGAATATGGTTGGGTTAAACACTGCTTTTACAGGTGTCCTCTAAATCCTTGGGTTTGGCTTCACTTTTAGCAGTAGAATCAAGGTCTGAATCAGTCTCCTCATCAGGTGCTGAGTCGTCCAGAGGCTAAGTGTTTAAACCACTTTCTGATGCCTCTTTCAGCCTCTTCTTCTTCGGCTCTTCTTCTTGAATCCTCCTCTAGATCCTCTTTTGGATCTTCTTATGGATCCTCTTCTGATTCCAAATCAGGAACTTTCTCAGGCAATTTTTCCTTTGCACGAAAGGGGTGAGTTGTAACATGTACACGACGCCTATAAGCTGTCCGCTTCATCCTATACCCAGTCTTTGGATTAATGAACCACTTTGGTCCAGGTGGTGGGTAAACTATTTCCCAACGAAACCTTCTAGGTACAGGAGTAGACATAACTAAAAAGGACTTATCGTATTAGATACTAAGTTTCAAAATAAGACTCTTAGAAAAGCCAAAAAACAAAACGCCCAAATAGCTAAACACGTAGATACTATTATGTAGATATATGAAGGACTCCTAGGTTATAGTCTAGGTCAAACCACCTACTTCTTTATAACTAATGGCTTTGATACCAATCTGTCACACCCCGCCAAGGCGGAAACACGAGGCGTAACACGATAGGTATCGTCACAACACATTGATGTCACAATAGAGAAACAATAAATGCAATTAAAATAAATCAAAATGTTATGACGACACCTAACACGAGAGAGGACTTGTATCGAGGTTAATCGCAACTATAACAGTACATAGTCATAAGGTATTAAATCCCAAAATAAAACAAAACATCATAATCCAAATTATATCAAGAACGAAAGTAAGAATAATAAAATGATAGATATTATGACTCCCATGCAAGATCCTAAGGTCTCGCTAGCCATGCAGTCTTAACTCCTTAAACTTCACTAAGCTCACCTAAAAATGGATACTTAAAAGCGTCAACATTACGTTGATGAGTTCGTAGGTTTAACTTAAAACATACATTTCTTGTGCATCGTACAATTAGGACAACCACGAGTATTATACGTACATGTAAGCATTTAATCAACACATAATCAAATTCACACATTCAGGCTTAGATTAGCACTGGCGTCTCATACACCAAGCTCACCTAGAATGCTCATAAAACTTATACACAATATGGGTAGGCGTTACCCCCGCTCCAACATCCACATAATAAAGGTAGGCGTTACCCTCGATCCAACATGCATACACACATAACAACATAATAAATGATTTTGTCCAAAACAATAAATCAACTTAACACAACATTTAAAACATTTCAAAAAAAAATTAATACCATTTTCACCACAAGAAAACATAAGAAAATGGGGCTACGAATACTCACCTCAAAGATCACACGCGCGCACAAAGATCCAAGCAAAATCTACACAAACATATTACACGAGTTACTTATGATTAAGGCTTTTCAACCCTATCTATGTAACCTTCAATTGATGGATCCTAGTGTTTGAAAATACATCCATGACCATCCCAACAAGTTTTCCACACATTATCTATACTCTAACTATATTTTACTTCATCGTTCCAAGTTTCTCATTATTGCCGAAAATTAAGGTCACTTTACGAATTTTTATAAAATACTAAATGACCTCCCCTGACTTCTGAAACCCAGATACATCAACTTTAATGAGTTCTAAACCTCCTAGAATTTTTCCAATTTTTTTATTAAGCTTTACTAGTTTTTAAAAATTCCACAACACAAACTGTTCTAGAAAATGACATGATCGCACACCAAAATGTTTGATTTTTCTAAAAATACTTAGACACCTCAGAAAAATCTAGAAAAATTACTAGAGTTACTAGACACCTTGAACATATACCAGCTTTAATTTCAAATTTATTAAAAATATTTTGATAGGGTTTTTGACCTCACCACCATGACCCATATCTGTCCAGAAAACTTAGTTTCGACAACGAATCTTGTAAAAATCTTTTGACTGACTTCCACTCACTTTCAACTCACGAAACCTAATTCATTGGAAAGTAGACTCTTTGTAGTTGATTTTAGACCCCAAAACTTATAAAACTCATTTGTATCATCTAGTTATAATCCGATCAATCCAACCTAAAATTTTGCTCACTTTCAAATTCGGATTTAACATTATCTAAACCTAATTAAACACATAGTTAAGCCACTAACTAAACCCTAATCATAATTTTATGATCAAATATAATTAATTACTGAGATTTTAAAAACCCTAATTTTCCATCAATTAAAAAGTTACATACATTAAATTAATTGAAAAGAACTAGTAAGGAATCTTACCAAAATCTTTAAACCCGAACTCCTACGATTTTACACCTTAAAACTCTAGAAAATTTTTGAGGGTTTCTCCTTTGTTCTTGAGGACCGGTCGACACAAGGGAGAGGAGAGGGAAAGAAAATAGTTCGTAAGGTTTGTGATTTAAAAGGATATAGATACTAATCCCTAAACTAAAGGTCCTTAATTAACTAGATTTCCTTTTTTATTTGTCCTAAACAACCGGTCGAACAAACACCCCTTTAGTTTTTTTTAATATTTTTTTCCAAAATACTTTATAATATTTATTACTTAAAAATCTGGATTTTTATTAAATTCTAATTATACTTTTAATTATTTATTTAAAATCTTTAAATAAATACACATAAACTTAAATATAAAATATTCATTTTACTTATTGATTTTTTCATATATTATTATTACTCACTATATAAATAAATTATCGTATCTCAATTAACCAACATAACTAGAACCGAAAGTAACGATACACTCTACATTAATTTACCAATGCTAAAAAAATAACGAAACCACATTTATTCCAAACTCTCCATCATAACTGAAATGAAATGACTAAATCACTCGATTCTACCATCTCACACTTAACATAACTCATATACCACATCACATATAGCACATAATAAACTTACGCGCATAATTCAAATCACATAAAAATCTAGTCAGGTTAACATTAATGGTTAAACTAACTTGGTTTGATCACGGTTGTCACATGTAAGCATTGTATTTATATGGTATTTACATGTGAGCATTGAATATATATGGAATTTACATGCGAGTATTGTACTTATACGATATTTACATGTGAGCATTGTACTTATATGGTATTTACATGTGAGCATTGTATTTATATGGAATTTACATGTGTTATATAGTATTCGAGTTTGATTTTTAACTCAAGTTATTGTAAGTTAGTTGATGGAGGGATGCAACCTATTAGCAGTCTCATGTTTTAGCCGGGTGTGACACGTGTTACACATTAAAGCAGCCAGCAGAGTGTTGATGTTTGTTTTAGGAATTTGTATTTACATCAAACACACTCATCATGGTAATTCAATGTGAGCGTTGTATTTACATGTGAGCATTGTATGAATATGATATTTACATTTGAGCATTGTACTTATACGGTGTTTACATGTGAGCATTCTATTTATATGGAATTAACATGTGCTATATGGTATTTGAGTCTGATTTTTAACTCAAGTTATTGTAAGTTAGCTGATAGAGGCATGCAACCTATAGGCAATCTCATGTTTTTGCCTAGGCGTGACACATAATAACTTAGCCCGTAAAGTTTATATGTTTCTTTTAAGAATTTTTGTTTAAATTAAATTCATTCATATGGTATTTACATGTAAGCATAAAATTTATCGGGTATTTACATGTGAGCATTGTATTATATGAGTATTGTACTTATATTGTATTAACTCATGAACATTAAAATTTACATGGTATTACATGGGGTTTACATGTATCATATGGTATTTAATGGTTGATTTTAGTTCTATGTTACTGTAACTTAGTTGATGGGGCTATGCGACCCATTGGGGGCTTCATGTTTTGGCTAGGTGTGGCACGAGTCACGCATTAGAATTTAGGAATCATGTAAACTAGTGTAAATATAACTATAATAGGAACTTAAAGTGTTAAAAGCTTCTCTAATTGTTGTTTTATTAAGCGGGTGAATACATAAAACTATAAAAGTAATGGACTCGTGGTTAACTCTAGTATTTTTCTTCAAAGACGGTTCAGTTATTCCTTGATGGATACAACCTTAGGGCTTAGACCATCCTCCACAAATGATGGGCGTACAAAGAGCATTTAGGACCAAACATGTCCGGTCTTTGGACAAGGATGGATTAGCTCCAATCTCCAACTAAGACCTTTCCAAGCTAGTCGGCCTTGTTGTATCGATCAAGAATAATATGTTCCAGAAGAAGCGTCCCAACTTGCTATCGACATAATGATGAACAAGTTTTTGTATAGAATAAAAAAAGTAAGTGTTCTATTGAGAAGGATTGGTCGGCTCGATGAGCCTGAATATCCCAAGCTCGTTATCCTTCCATTGTCGAGAGCGAGGGGTTGTCGTAGCTTTATGACCAGCCTAATGCAGTGCCCCCTTCTTTAGGGACCATATGACTCGAGCCTTCGCTCAAGCCACATGACCCAACTTACAACTTGGAACGGGTAAGCCAAATATTGCTATCCATTGATAAGGAATGAAAGACTTGGTGCTGGTGCAACCTAACTTCCAGGTTTAACAAAAATGTCCAAGCCTCCTTCACCTAAAAAGACAAGATATGTGGTCAAAAAATTGTTGAATTTGAAAAACCTCTCTTATTGTGTTACCTGTGGTGTTTAAAAGTTGTGTACTTGGTATTTAAACTTCTTTTAAGACTTGTTTATGTTTGTATATTGGATTATTATCTTATGTTATCTATATAAGTCATGTACAATATGTAATTCACGACAACTGTCACCGTACTATAATGTTTATTTACTTTAACTATGCAATTCTAGCATGTATAAAAGCTAAAACGCATCAATTTTGGCATAAACAATTGTATATATTTTAGTGTATGTGATCAAGTAAAATGTTGATCCTTTTTGAACAGATCTTACTTAGCTTGTTAAATCTTAGTTGTGTTAGATAGATCCAAGACAACTATAATAGAAACTAAGATTGTGAATACTACAAACTATGCAGAATCTAGCTTGTAATACTAAGAAGAACAATGAAACAGTAAAACAAGATCTTGCTAAACTTTCAATATATTAAACACAATCAAGGTTACAGAATAACCTTGAAACTATGAATACTAACTATATTTGCTATGAAAACTATATAAAACTTGATATCTAGATCTATGCCGTAGAGTTCCTTTTATACACCAAGGAAACCCTAATGGGCTTACAAAACGCGTTACGTGATCATGCATATCTATTCCTAATATATCTCATGCATATCACATAAGCAGTACTAACTATTATAACTAACAATACTAATAAACTGACAGTACTAACATTTTTTACTGGCAGTACTAACTTAGCTTGGCAGTACTAAGTCTTCTCTTGGTAGTACTAAGTTGAACCAGCAGTAGAAACTTATAGAAGCCCTTAATTTAAAAAAATCCTCCCCTAAACTTGTGATTTACCTTCAAATCATCAAGTTTTTTGAATTAAACTGTGAAAACCTAAAAGATCGTTGTAGCTCTAGTTTGATTAGAACTTTAATCTAGGATAATGATAATATAGGCGGAATATTCAAACATAGAATCAATATTATCATAACAAGGTTTTACCGAACATTCACCATAGCCCCAATATTATTTGATCAAGATAATACGGTTACATCAATGAACTGTAATAGGGATCCAGGAAAACCTTGATTACCTTGAGGCAAAACTCTAGATAGACGTCTACTACTAACTATACAAACGTGTACACACACACGTTTTCTTTAGTCGACTCTCATTGAGAACACACACTTTTCTGGATGCCTAAAACCTATAACCTGTATCTCTTTATATACTAGAGATAATAGGTTTTACAAAGAGATAAACATAAATCTTTTAAACATTTAACTTGATCTTCTGTTATCTTCTTTCTTCATAGGGAGATCTTTTGATATCTTTGACTAAATCTTCAATAATTCTCCACCAGCTTGTAGAATTCTTGAATGACGATTTTAGTCCTTTTATTTCATTCTTGTTTTGTCTTATCAACTCAAATATAATTCCTAACAATCTTCCCCTAGTTGATAATGACAAAACCAAATAAGCACAAACTTCCCTTGAAGTTAATATACGAATGAAAACTTCCCCTTAAGCTACCAAGGATCTACAAGTTGCAAATCATCAAATCTTTCTTGTTGATCCCAAACCTAGATCGATTCCTAAAATTGTCTAAGGTTAAATTACCTTGGATAAATCCAAAATAACTTGTTGTAGAAACTTTATATGTACATTAAAGTGTATGCGGAATCTACACCTTAATACCTAGAAATATTATGAATAAAACAGTAATCTTGAACAAACAAAGATATAACCAAACGCTCCAATATTATTAGATCAATAATATGAGTACTCTTCACTTAGTACTAGGGTTTACAACCTTGAATCTTTTCTTAATCGACTTTGACAACTATGAAGACTTATATGCAAAACTGATATATCAACTAATACCATAGAGCCTCCTTTTATAGACTTAAGGAGTCCTAGTCGGCTTACAATACATTCCTAAGATATCTTAATCTTTTCTAAACATAAACGTAATCTTTTAAATAAATACATTATGTATATCTTATACATAAATATCTCAATACTTATCTCACAAGTATTCTTGTTCTCTAAACAATCTTTATCTCTTTAATTCGTCTTTATCCTCTTCACAATAGCAAGTCTTTAAGCAGTTGTAATCAGCAGTTGTTAATGCACTAAGCTCATGACCCCGAAGCCTTAACTAGATGTTTGCCCCAACTAGAATATAGGATGCTTGCCAACAACCTCACTTGTCCTCTCAATGTTAAATGCACCATGATCAAACTAGTGACCCAAGTAAGGTGGGGATTGTCAGTCCCGATAGATCTATCCACAACACTAGCGCTCACTACAATTAGCAATTAACGGCTCATGATAAATAGGGACTTCACGGCAAGAAGGTAACTTAGGCATTAATAATCAGGCAGTAATCTGGATAGCATACACTTTGAAAACACTTGAAAACACTTGTGTCCGTAGTAAAACAAGCATGTAATTCCACCCCGTAGAGTTTGTAAAACAAGTAGATAGAAATGGGGGCTATGAACTCACCTTAGAAGTGAAGTGATGAAATAATCGGGTAAATGGCAGAAAACGTATCACGGAAATATCCGAAAGCAACCTAAGTAAATATATGTCGTATCAGTACTCAAGTACTTTGACTTAACAACTATCATATACAATCCTATATAGTTATCATCATACTATCATTCGGGCTATCATAATTAAGAGGTCATGACATGACGTACGAGGAGCTAGGATACTTTAAATCGTAAATCCAACAACTCGTCGATACGCCATCCGAAGAGGCCTCATTATGAAATTCCCTAGTAATATAGCACTTTGATAACTAATAACATATATATTTCTATATAGCTACATCACCATCTAATCGTTTTAGCGAAATTATATTTATAAAGTAAAAACGTTTATAAATAACCCTTTAACAAAAACGGCGTAAAATGCACGTTTCAAGTCCGATTTGTATGTTTCTTGCGCCCACGTCTTCGTACTAAGACGATGTATCAAAATAAGACATTTTTAGGTTTTGAGTCCACTGATGAACAGTACTTTTACTGTTCACATCAGTTCACATATTTATTTATATAAGTTTAATAGTCGTAAAACCCGTAAATGTCGTATCTTATTCGTTATAGCTCCGTTTTTAGCGATTCTTTCGAGCACGTTCTTGTAATTGAAAGTTTTATCATATTATTGATGTTTTCAAAGTATAAGTTTCTGCCATGAATAGTAACTTTTATAAAAATAGTTTTATAAGAGTATTAACTATCGTAAACTCGTAACTAGCGTATCTTCTTCGTTATTAATCGGTTTTTCGAGTTCTTTATGACCCCACGATCCTTGTGACATGTAGTATTTTATAAAATCATAAAATATATATGTAAATTTCGAACTCCAAACAGCCCCTTTAGATATTTTTCTCAAAATGTGTTTAAAACTTGTTTTTAGGACTTTTTAGCTTTACCACTTTGTTACAAATCCATTAGAACCCTTAATATCTTATGTCTTATACTCCTAGGGTCCTTAGTATATGATTAATCCAAAGATTATCCAAGAATTATAAAATTTACAAGTAAATAAGTTCCTAGATGGTGATTAACTACATAGACATATATATGCATAAAATGATGAATGTAAAGACATAAAGGGTTTTAGATAACCTTAGAGTGATGAAATATGATACCCAACACAATCTAAACCCTTGTTTAGATTGTAAACCCAAGCTTGCAAGATCTTGATTTCCTAAACCCTAACTTTGCATTTTCTTGCTTAACACTTGTAAAGGATTAACCAAGCCTTCAAATCTTCTTAGGACATCTTAGATATGATGTAGGTATGTATGTAAATGTGTTATATAAAATTTGATATGGATTTGGTTGTGTTTGGGGTGTTGCCGTAGCCAAGAGAGGGAGGAGGGGAGAGATTTTGTGATGAAATTTGTAAAGAAATGTAAGTTATGATTTTGTAGTCTAGTTAGGGTATATATATAGGGGTTAACTAGGGTTAAGGAACTCTAGTTAAGTCTAACTAGGGTAAGGTTAAGGAAATATCTAAAAGATATTTTAGATAAATATCTAATAAATATCTAGGGTTTTAAAAATGTGTATAAGTGATTTCCGGGTATTCTTAAATGTATTTAATTGCGAAACGTAAACGTCTTACGTAACCAATAAAAATAAAATATAAAAAGTTAATTATTACTTTCATAAAAATAATATATTGCTTGCTTAACGAAAACTTTAATTCGTTTGGTGTCCGATTACGCTAAACGATAATTTTTTTAACTTACGCGATTTAACTTAACTATTGAAATTTAAAAGCGAACGCGTACGAGAAAAAAAAATAATTAGTGAAATATATGACGTCGTAAATGACCTGAAAATACAAAATGTTACAGTTTTTAGATTAAAAAGTGTGATTCTTGAAATTTTCAAATCATCGTCTTATTCCAAAGTCAAAGACTCACTTCTTATTCTTGAGAAAGTACCATGTTACAATGCTTTTTAGTGAGGAAACTCAAAAAACAAAACGAGAGAATAAATCGTACGTGAAAAAGCAAATGAGCGTATGTTCAAAAAGGAATTACACGAACATACAAAACAAATAAAAAGAATAAAGTGTACGTCATGTGCCGTAAAAAGCAAGAAAATGGCCCACGGGAAAGAAACTGATCACATATATGTTTAAAAAAAATTACTTGAACATATAAAACAGACATATTGGAAATAGACAAAAATGTTATCTATATGAATTCTTATTGATCTAACACTTTCTTGTAAATAACACAAAACTCATCATGTCCACCTCACAAGCATCTGCACAACTTACTAATGATTAGCTAGTTCATGTGAACTGCCAATATGAGATTGCTAGTCCAAATAAGAGAGTTGATCTCAATAATCTACCATTTCCTGCTGCAAGCAAGATTATCGGAGAGATGCTCAAGCGTCACTGTTTGAAGGATGCTCTAACTTTATCTACATCAGCACCAGTGTTCTACATGCAAGAACTGTGGCACATACTATAGCTAGCTGATTCCTGATGCGTATTCTATTTTAAAATATATTTTTACCAAGTTTTAAATTTACAAAACTTGATCTACCTGACAACGCACTAATGGGCAGAGAACCCGATCGTGGGTAGTATAGAATGGTAAATCCGAGGTCGTCCCAAGAGCTAAGTTGTAATTAGTTTTAATTTGAAATGTCACGTTTATAAAATGGTTTTTAAGTTGATTTGAAATAAATAACAATAAAATAAATAACTGGAAATTAAAAGAGTTGGAGATATCAAGAGAGAAAACATGCTAACCTAGTTACTTCATTACTATTGTTGTGAAAACGTTTTCCTGCGCATTGTTAAACTATGGTTTCATTAGCAGTTTCAAAAGTCAATAGACTTGAATATGCATCTGCAGTCTATCCTATGCACCCTGCGATTCCGAATCAGCCCCAAATCATCTGAGAGGTAGGTTATCCAGGTTGCAGTGATTAATCCCAACTATTCTCAAAACATATCTAATAACCTATAAAGATTGTTAACCCTCTCTAAAAGAGTTCCTGTGCTTTTAAAGTATATAGAGTGATAAGTGCAGTGACCAGTTAGTTCCTACACTAGGTAAGGAGTTAGTGATCCTCCCTAGTACCCGTTGGATCCCATATTGACTAGATAATCTAATTATGAGGCAAGCCAGGTCCAGACCACCCGTACTACCAAAACCCAGGGTTACACGATAGTTAAGGAATATCTAACGAAACCATAATTTAACAGGAAACAATCATATCAAAAGTACTTCATAACTAGGCCAACACTTTAAGTGCTTAGCCGCTCATGGTAACGGAAACACAGCAAGAAATCAAAGAAATCATAGATTAAAAACTCATAATTCTTACAGTATTCGTATTTGAACGATTAAATACAAAAAGTAAGTAAAGTGTGATCTCCCTTGGACTCCAGGTGGAATTCTTCGAAGGTTGGAAGCCTTTGTCGCCTCTCCAATAGGCTGTGGAGGAAGTGATGTCGGAATAGCTTGAATGAGACCTCTATTTATAGGTATCGAACCTGTTACAACATAACTTATAAATGTGTTACGCCGTAACCATCATACACGGCATTCCATATTTAAACAATTTGTTACGATGTAACCAGATATGGTGTTACACCGTAACCTTTAAATAATATCCATAAGTACGTGATCTTCATTCCAAATTTTTGGATCTTCATGGTTATGGCGTAACTGGATATGGTGTTATGCCGTAACTCTAACTTTGACAAGATTTCCTTCCAAATATATGGTTACGACGTAACTAGATATGATGTTACGCCATAACATTGTTCTTGATCTTCATACTAGCTTAATATATGTTATGGTGTAACCATTTTTGGTGTTACGCCGTAACATTCTTTAGAATTTACACTTTAAGTCCTTTTTCCCTTGTTTCTTATTACTTTCCTGCATTTCACCTGAAAACTACAAAATGATAGAAAATATCTCGTTTTCGAGTGTTAGTGAAACATTTGCCGGTAATATAGGGGGTATTTTGCCACCAAAAAGTATTAAATATTTGATGTTATCAAATATCCCCCTACTTGACTTATGGTTGCCCTCAAGTAGAACCTGTTAAAACATTTCAT
>BQNB010146349.1:0-16588 GCA_026074375.1 Tanacetum coccineum
ACACATCTTAGAGTGACATGTGTCACTTTTTAATTAAAAAACCACATTTATTTTTAAATTAAAATATCTTTTTATCTGTTTATTTTTTTGTGATTTAATTTCATCATATTTTCTAAAATTTTGTGTTTTTTAATTCAACATCCATTTTCATATATTTTTATGAAATTTGAGTTTTTTTCATTTTCAGTATCGTCGAAACTACTATTTTACGCGGGTACCATGCTAGTAATGGGCTTAGGCCTAAGGGGGCCACCACCCTTCTTAGTCCTTGGCTCCGCCCTTGCTAGTTCTGTCCACGGGATCTGTCCACGGGATCCTCAATCTCTAACGCGTTACCTTATAACGTTAAAAGAATTTGTCCTCAAGTAATCGAGATTGTTGAACCACCAAAAGAAGGATATCAACTGACTCTTAAGCTTGATTTTTCTAAGATTCCACGCAAGAAAGGTAATTTGTGCCTTAGATCACTTACTAAATAGTCGTTGTTTGAACTTTTTTATTGTATCGTTTCATTTTATGTAGATGCAGTGAAGATAATTACAGAAAGGAATATCTTCGGTGCAAGCTGTAATACTCAGCTCTCAGCTTAAAGAAATTTTGAGCGACGTTAAGACTCAAGAGATATCTCAAGAAACATACAAACCAATCAAACTTGTGTATCATCTTAACGAGCCTTTCTATGTCGTTAAACAGGTATTTTTAACACAATTTTTATAACACATATTTACAAATTTGCATATTCTAACAGCCGGCTAAGTTGACAGCCATTTTTCCAATTCGCTTTAAAGAGGAATCAGATGTAGTTATCGCGAAGACCTTCTTTCAGGTCTCGATTCTTCTAGTTAGAATACTTAAGATTAGATTCAACGCAAACCTGTTTGACTCGTTACTTAACAGGAGCTCGTGAATGTCGGGAGTTCGGGTGTGTGTGCTAAGGCACCTCCTTGTTATTGGTCGCCTAATCCACCTCCCGAGTTAAGAGGAGAGCCTTTGTCAGATTTGAGTACCAATGGAGGATTCGTTGCGTTTGGTTTAAACAAAACTCAGTATTCACATTTTAAAACATACGTCATTCTTCAAAGCATTCTTCTAAATATAAATTTGCTTACGTTTTACAGATATATACTCACACCATGTTGAAGGTAAGAAGCTAGACAAGACCGTATGTAACCTGCTTAACTTCAACGCATTAGTAAAAATATCATGTCAAGGTAATACAATTAAACTTATCGCTTATAGACTTAAATTTACTCAATATAAACATTTAACAATGAAATTCATTTTTAACAGTCTACTAAAGGCTTTGTGCAACGAAGGATGAGAAGCCATTTGGAGAGCTTGGTTGATGTAATACAAAACCACGTTTATTATGATTACATTTAAAACCGGTTTTTTGCATTTTCTCATTGATAATGTCGCAAATTACAGGCCTTGCAGCATACTAATACTGCAGAAGATCACCGTATTGAAAAAGTTAAAGGTATTAGCCTTGTATAAATCAAGTCAACGTTCAACAATAAAAGTCAAGAGTCAATAATCATCATCCAAGTCAAGTCAAGACATTTATTAGTATTTATTAGTCATTAATTTGTATTGGGCTCAAGCCCATGGTAACGATTCTAGAATGTTCTCTTATATCCTATATATTTACCAATCAATATAATGTTGCATTATCAAGCTACTTTAATGGATCATATCCATTTACACCCAACATGGGCTTTGTTAACTTCCAACAGTCCAACATGGCCGAATCCATTTCACACCCTATACCCCTATACTCGGCCCAACCCAACAATTTGGTGTCTTCTGTGCTAATTCAGCCGGCCCAAGTGCAACCCCAGCCGGCCCAAATACCAATCCAGTAGGCCCATCCATACTCGTCTTCACAATCATTCCAAACGATGACTCTACAAGAATCAAATTGGAACATGGATACTGGGGCGTCTTCTCATCTAGCCGAGAACACAGGTATGCTCACTTCTTTTAGCAATCCAAGCTTGTATAAATCTGTATTTGTTGGCAACGGCCAACCCATACCCGTGACTCACACGGGCCATAGCCTTTTGCATACACCACATAAACCCCTTCACCTTCATCATGTTCTCGTCACACCTAATATAATTAAAAATTTGATTTCGGTTTGACAATTCACTCGTGGCAATAATGTGTCTGTTGATTTTGATGCTTATGGATTTTATGTGAAGGATTACCAGACCCGCCGACTTCTTCTCTGCTGTGATTGTACCGGTGATTGATAAGTGTAAAATACACATATCTGTTAATACCCACAACCTTTGCTTTGCTTTCATTGAGCCCCACCACGTGGCACAGACGCCTTGGACACCCGAGTGAAGATATGCTTCGTCGTTTAGAGGTTCTTTCTCATTTTTATTTCATATAATAAAACAAAGTTATTAATTATCCTCATAATAATCATATAACACTTGATTGATGTAAACATTTAATCGTTTAATGCCTGTTTACATTGAATGATCATTTTTAGTTTACGTGATTTAACTTAACGTTTACGGTTTAAGAGTAAACGCGTAAAACCCTAAAAATAAATTTTTTTGGATCACTTCTCGCATTATGTTTGGGTGTATCCTTTGCTTCATAAATCCGACTTGTTCGATACCTTTGTTACTTTTCGCGCATATGTGAATAAACAATTTAATGTTGATATTAAGGCTTTGCAATGTGACCATGGAGGTGAGTATGATAATACCCGCTTTCACAACCTTTTTCGCCAAAATGGCATGCAGTTTCGGTTTTCTTGTCCCAAAACCTCTCAACAAAATGGGAAATCGGAACGTATGCTACGCACCCTTAACAACATTACCCGCACCTTACTGTTTCAAGCACACATACCTCCATCATATTGGGTAGAAGCCCTAAACATGGCCGCTCACCTTTTAAATATCCTTCCATCCACTGCCATCAATAATGAGATACCGTTCACTAAGCTTCATAACAAACCACCCACATATGATCATTTGCGAGTGTTTGGATGCCTTTGTTATCCACACATTTCCTTTGATCATAAACTTCAACCTAGGTCCACAGCATGTGTCTTTCTTGGTTACCCGGCTCTACATCGAGGGTACCGTTGCCTTGACCTTTCAACCAACAAAATCATAATCTCCCGACATGTCATCTTTGATGAAGACCAATTCCCTTTTGGGTCCATGACGCCCGACACACCCCCATCCTACGATTTCTTGCTACCCCCTCACAACACCCATACGTCCCAAACCACTCATCCTAACAATCACCAATTACATCCCCCAACTGCCATGCCTCCATCTCCTACTCACACGAGCCCTACCCAATCGCCTCAAGCCCAACCGCAATCCCCACACCACCCCCTTACCCCTCGTACTCCAGCAACCCACCAACAAATTCCGGTCCCTCCTTTATCTTCAACTCACGAGCCCACTACACCAAGCTCAACACCGAATACCCATATCACCTCACCTGCTGCTACTGCTTATGGGAACGCCCCAACTACCAATACTCATCATATGGTCACCCGTGCAAAAGCCGGAATTTCAAAACCTCTTGCGCGTATGAATTGTCATGCCACCACTACTTCGCCTATTCCTCGCTCTCATTTACATGCTCTTCGTGACCCTAATTGGCATAAGGCTATGGTAGATGAATATAATGCTTTGATTTCTAACGGAACGTGGGCTCTTGTGCCTCGTCCAGCTAATGTTAATATTGTTCGATCTATGTGGCTTTTCAAGCATAAGTTTAATGCAGATGGCTCGTTGAGCAGGTATAAAGCTCGATTGGTTGCGAATGGTCGCAGTCAACAGCAGGGGATTGATTTTGATGAGACCTTTAGTCCGGTCGTCAAACCGGCTACTATTCGTACTGTCTTGAGTCTTGCAGTGACACGTGATTGGCCTATTCATCAGCTTGATGTGAAGAATGCTTTTCTTCATGGCCAGTTATCTGAGACAGTCTACATGCATCAACCACCAGGGTTTGTTGATTCCGCCCACCCAGATTATGTTTGTCATTTGCAGCGTTCTTTGTATGGGCTTAAACAAGCTCCTCGGGCATGGTTTCAGCGGTTTGCTAGCTTTATTACACGTGTCGGTTTTCAGCATAGTAAAACCGATACGTCACTATTTGTTTATCACATGGGTTCGGATGTTGCTTATCTGCTCTTATATGTGGATGACATCATACTCACAGCTTCGTCTACTGCTCTCTTACAGCGCATTATTACATTACTTCATAGTGAGTTTGCTATGACTGACCTTGGCTCTCTCAATTATTTCCTTGGTGTATCTGCACAGCGATCGAAGTCTGGATTGTTTTTGTCTCAGTCTAAATTTGCAGAGGAAATTCTTGAGCGCGCTCACATGCAGCATTGTAACCCATGCAAGACCCCTGTGGACACTGAGTCCAAACTCGGTTCTGATGGTGACCCTGTCAGTGACCCTACTTTATATCGAAGCCTTGCAGGTGCCCTTCAGTATTTGACATTCACACGCCCGGATATATCTTATGTTGTGCAGCAGATCTGTCTTTACATGCATGATCCTCGTGATCCATATTTTACTGCTTTGAAGCGCATTTTGCGCTATGTTCGTGGGACTATTGACCATGGACTTCAGCTTTATGTCTCGTCCACTAGTCAACTCACTGCTTATACAGATGCTGATTGGGCTGGTTGCCCTGTTACTCGTAGGTCTACCTCCGGGTATTGTGTGTTCCTTAGTGATAACCTTTTGTCTTGGTCTGTTAAACGACATGTTACATTGTCTCATTTTAGTGCTGAGGCAGAATATCGAGGTGTTGCAAATGTTGTTGCTGAGACTGTGTGGATTCGGAATTTGTTGCTTGAACTTCATACTCCTCTCTCTACCGCTACTCTTGTCTATTATGATAATGTCAGTTCTGTATATCTGTCTACTAATCCTGTGCAGCATCAGCGTACTAAACACATCGAGATTGATATTCATTTTGTCCGAGAATATGTTGCTTCCAGTCAGGTTCATGTGCTTCATGTCCCTTCCAGATTTCAATATGCAGATATTTTTACTAAGGGTCTCCCCACAGCTTTATTTCTTGAGTTTCGCTCTAGTCTGAACGTTTGAAGACTTTCCGCTCAAACTGCGGGGGAGTATTAGCTGTGATTGATTAGCTGGAATATCGTGATTGATTATATCACATTAATATGTGATTGATTAGTTGTGATCATCATGATTGATTATATCTCATTAATTGTAATTGGGTCATATCCCATAATCATAGGATGTTTCCATAGATAGTCTAGGTCTCATATGTATATATAAAGGATCCTGATTGTATAATTCTGGCATGGGAAAATAAACATTCTAATAAATAAATGTAGTGTATGAGTTAAAAGTGTGTCACCCTTGACAGTTAAATTAAAGAAATCGGAGGGATTACTTATGTAAATAGCTATCGAGTAATATAATCCTTTACTTGTTTCCAAGCCAAAGTAGGATTTCTAAAATATACTAGTTATCTCATCCATTAACACTATAAATATGGCATACGAGTAAACACCTATCGTAAAAATATTATTAAAAGTGAAATTCTATATTCTATAAGAGCGACTGCGAGAGATCATTATTCAAGTCTGGTTCCGCGATCAAGAATTCGGTCTCGATTTTGACGTAAGTATCTGCAGCCTTAAGTTGCAATTAATGTACTACTACATATAACGAAATCCGTAATCTACCCTTAGCGATCCATTTAATATGCATAAATATTTTTTCGATGTCGCATATACCCGAGAGAGCTAAGAGGGTTTAGTTGAACCCGTCGAACATATAACTATTGTAGCTTTCAAAAAACCTTCCCTTTTCTGGCCATACAAAGATGTATGTGTTGCGGAATAGGTACCCAAAAGCTGGCTATCATATTATCATATCGCATAGTATTAGGGAATTTTTTGAGTTTAAATGTACCATTATAACTAATCATTCTTGAATTCTTCTAGATGTCTAAATTAGAAAACCTAACCAAGGGTAAGACCAAGGGAGTCACAATCCCATTGGTGTCATTGGCCGAGAAGGAGGAAAACCGGACTGTGGAGGAAATGCTTGAGATCTTTAATCACGAAAGTGAAAAACGGGATGCTGCAAGCAATATGTTAATTGATGAACTAGACAATATCCTTGAAGTAGAGGATGAGGATAAAGAAGTTGCTGATCAGTTGGTAAATTGTACAACGTTGTTTGGTTTTTGTTCTCTTTTAGGCCGAAAAGTAGATTCGTTACTGTCAAAATGTGGAATTAAACATTAAGACTAGTGTAATTGACTTCAGATATGATATTAATTTTTTCACGACATACTTATATTAGAACTAGCGAAGTGCCAGATGAATTACAAAGAGAGAAAATGAATGGATGATGGATTATCAAGCCAAACCAAATGTTGGTGATTTTGCGTCACCAATATGATTTAAGTGTAATGGATTGACTTAGTTGACCAATGTGTAATCGTGATAAATGTTCAACAAGTCGGGGTTGTGCGGAGTGCACACTTGTATGACGTTATTATGATTATCATTCGGGGGCGAAGCACCGAATCACAGGGGTTCGGGGGCAGCGCCCCTGGTAGTAGGGTCCAAGTGGCGGCAGCCCCTGGCAGGGTCTAAGGGGCAGAGCCCCTGGCTGGGGTCGAGATATATATTATCAATCTCTGGTTCGTTTTTCATAACAATAAAAAAAGCATATTCGCGATTCTTAATCTGAGTTTTATCCGATTTGAGATTTTGATAAAACCATCAAAATACTTCAATCTGAAAGTGTTTACACGACTCTCAGATCATCATAAATTTTATAACACAAAATATACATTCTTTCATGCATGTTAGAGGGTGGAGTATGGTGGGGAGATGTATCTCCTCACTTGGGCCCCACAGCTTGCCACATCAGCATCTCACTCCCACTCAAAAATACCCCTTCACTCATAACACACCCTTATCTTCTTACTTTGGCCCTACCACTCACAATTTTATTTTATTTTCCATTTTTTCACACAAACTTAATTTATTTTATTAAAATTAAATTACAATACAAAACATAAAAATACACAAAGTTACAAATTTATTTTTTATAAAATAAAACACACTTCATAAACAAAATTGTAACTTTAAACCCTAAAATGACAAACAAAAAACAATAATGACTTAAAATGAAAATATCAATTTTATTAAACATAAAGCCCAACTTTATCCTCACTTGAGCCAAAAAAAAAAATTAAAAAAAAATTGAAGCTTCTTCTTCCTCAACTACACAGCTTCTTCCTCCTCAATATGAGTATGCCATAACTAGTTGTAATCTATCAATCTGAGTGATCAAAGTTCTCCAAAGGTTGTAAATCTGACCCGGTGCACCTTTTTTGGGTGCCGACTAACTTTCCTCGCATATTTCAACACAACTAATTCATAATAAGTGTATGGTTATGTGTTAAATTTTGTTAGGGTATGAGTTTGATAAAAATCATAATTTGAGGGTCCTAACATTTGGATGCTCGGAAGCTATTAAATAAAACCTCTATCCCCTCTTATTATAGTAATACACATTTGACAAGTGAAACGCCGTCGTTTTTGGCAGCTGGAACAGTAATATGAACAGTACCCGGCCCACTGGGCTCGGGTACTGTTCATCGGCCAAAAAAAAAAATTATAATCCCGCTCTCCTTCTTTGGCCAAAAATAAGAAAAAAAAATTACGGGACGTACTCTCATTTTTAACTATTTACGTCTTTCTATCGGCAATGGGCCACATAAATATAAAAAAACAACAAAAATAAAAATAAGAAAAAAAAACGCGATTGCCATTTAATATTAAGAACAAAAGAAACTTTTCACAACATCGTGACCGAAAAAAAATAAACCCGCACAACAAATAATATAAAAAACATGGGTATGCTCATTTTACTAAGCTCAGTTTATTGACTTGCTGCTAAGTAAAATGAACAGACCCGACCACTCGGCTACGGTTTACTGATCATCGGCACGGAAAAAAAAAAAAAAAACTTTTTAATCCCGACTCTCCTTTCTTTGGCCAAAAAATAAGAAGACATCTAAAAAAATTACGGGACGTACTCTCATTATATACATACAAATTACAAAAGTAATACGACGTCGTTTTTTACGTCGTGCTACAGTATATATGAACATGTGTATCGGCCCAATGGGCTCCCAGCTTTGGGCCATGGGGGCCCACCCACTTTTTTTTTTAATCGTCGTGCTACAGTAATATGAACAGTGCTCGGCCCAATGGGCTCACAGTTTGGGCCGGCCCAATTTTTTTTTATTTTTATTAGGCAATACAAAATATAAAAATATCTCGACCACAAAATAAAAAAAAAAAATTACAAATGTACGCACTTATTCTTATCAAAAAAATACCAGGCGTCTAATGAGGACCACAATTTAAAAGCACATATAAAAAAAACAACCCGCACAAATAATATTATAAAAAAAAATATGTTCGGGCACAAAAGTGGTGATTCGACGCTCGTTTTTTTACATACGTCGTGCTGCTATAGTAATATGAACAGTGTTCGGCACCAATGGGCTCCCGTAGTTCTGGGCAGGCCCATTTTTTTTTTAAATACGCAATACAAAAAAAAAATACTCGACACAAAATAAAAAAAAGAAAATTACAAAAGTACTGACTTATATAAAAAAAACCACTATTAAACATAAGACCAAAAAAATAAACCCGCACAAAATAATATTAAAAAAAAAATTTGTTCGGCACAAAAGTGATACGACGTCGTTTTTTACGTCATGCTACAGTAATATGGCCACTTTTTTTTTATAAATACGCAATATAAAAAAAAATACTCGGCACAAAATAAAAAAAGAAAATTACAAAAGTACTGACTTATTTAGATCAAAAAATACCCGCGCCATGAGGCCTAACACATAAGCCCATATAAAAAAAAACCACTATTAAACATAAGCCCGAAAAAATAAACCCGCATAAAATAAAAAAAATAGGAAAAAACAATTAAACCCGCAACTATGCGCGAAAAATTAACGTCCCGCAGCAACGCGCGGGTAAACATGCTTGTTTTAGACAAGTCACAAGTATATATACGTATGAAAGAAACTTCTATGGCTCCCTTTTAGAAGTTATCAGTTCATGGGAAACGTTTCATGCAATTGGCCCTTTAATAATTTACAAACTCAAATTTTGGGCCCTTTAAATGTGAGGCCCTGTGCAGTTGGGCCGGCTGCACAGGTTGATATCCGCGCCTGTTGTTGATTTAAGTATCTAACAAGCACAGTTGCCCGCGCGTTGTTGCGGGGCGGTGTTTCTTTTATCATAGATGTTGGTGTTTTTCTTTTAAGCATTGTCCGCGTGTTGATGTAGGGCGTTAATTTTTTTTTTTTGTATTTTGTTTTTTTGTGCGGCTTTATTTTCTCGGTCTCATGTTTAATAGTTTTTTTTATATGGGCTAATGTGTTAGGCGTAATGTCGTGGTATTTTTTGATCTGAATGAATCAATAATTTTGTAATTTTTTTTCTTATTTTGTGCCGAGCAATTTTTTTTTTAATTATTTTGTGCAATAGTTCCTTTTTTTATATGGGCTTATGTGTATGGTCTCATGTCGCGGATATTTTTTGACCTGAATAAGTAAGTACTTTTGTAATTTTGTTTTCTATTTTGTACCGAGCAAAAAATTTCTTTTTTTTTAATGTTGCCTAGTTAAAGAAAAAGAAAGTGTCAAATGAGCCGGCCCAAAGTGGGAACCCAATGGGCCGGTTACTGTAGCTACTGTAGCGAACTATGTCAAAACGACATAGTTTTATTCCATATATACATATATGTATATAATGATAATGAAATAAGTGAATAGGATGTGTAAATGACTAGTTAAAAAGGCATGTTATATTTGAAAGTTGAGAAAAACCGATGGCTAATTATGTAAATATGCGATACTATAAAATTTATAAAGGGTAAATTGCATAAATCGTCCTTAAAGTTTGGCCAAATTGCATGTTTCGTCCCAAACGTTACGAAAGTGCAAGGATCGTCCCTGTGGGAAACCTTTTGTGCAAGTATCGTCCCTGTAGGGAAACCTCTGGGCAAACCTTTGGTGCAAGTATCGTCCTTTCCCACAGGGACGATCCTTGCACTTTCGTAACGTTTGGGACGAAACATGCAATTTGGCCAAACTTTAAGGACTATTTATGCAATTTACTCATTTATAAATAAACATTTATTTGTTTCCAAGCCCAATTGGGATTCCAAAAACTAAGCAAAATTACATCCAATAAATAAATATGATCACCGTCACGTATAAATTTTTTTAAACCTAAACATTCTAAAAGAATTATTAAAACTCACGTTCTTGAAGCAAACGATCTTCCGCTCGAGTTTTCTAGGCAAGTATCGACTTTATTTTCAACATATCATAGAGTTTCAAGTCGCTTTGAATTTATTGTAATGTTATATATGACTAAGGAAAATACGGCACCACTTGGACACTCTTTGTATAATGGTATAGTGAAACTGGAGCAAACTTTGGTTTAAATAAAATTTGTAAAGAAAAACGATTTTGGGTGAATAATAATGCAATATTAATTCACATTCAAATGTATATATCAAGATTATAACATTTATGTAAGTTCTAACCTGAAAATACTAACGTTTTTCAGGTGCGCTTTCGAAGCAACTGATCATACCATGGGTGAGGCCATCGAAATGAGGTCATTGAATGACAAGACCTATATGGAGAAAAAATTTGAGGAATATAAGGTTCAAGTTAAAAAAATGGATGCTCTTAGTAAGTTAGTGCGTGATGGATTCTATGATTTCCGTATGTTAGAGGATGAGTATAAAAAAGTTGATGAGATCTTAAAAGAAATATTACTTGAAGAGGCGAGGATTGAGAAGCAGAAAGAAGAGCTTGATAAGGACGAGAGGAAGTCCTGGCTGAACTGGTTAAGAAAAATGTACCAAGCGGTGTAGTTTCTGTACTTCTTAATCGTAGGCCGAAAACTGACTGCTTTTTTATAATTGTTGGATTGTTGAACAGCTTTTGGGATAATCCCTTTTTCTTCTTGTAGACTAGTACTTGAAAATTGGTCAAGTATTTCATCAGGAGGCGCTTGTATGCGAACGTAAATTACTTCTGGAACAGGCATAAAAACTGCGAAAAAAATAGCCCCAAGAAGAGTCGAGAGACTAAACCATGAAAAACTAGTTTAAAGGTTAAACAGGCCAAAAGTTTAAAGTTTAGCGGTTTTAACATTATCAACCTAACTCTCAAATCACTCGTAATCGAGTTATTACAGTTAACATACTTTGATAATATTTATCACAATGAATATATGCTTTATCACAATGAATATATGCTAAGACATCAGTTATTTCATTATAGCATATTTTCCAGTAAAACTTTAATAATGATATGATCTTTATTCAAAAAAAATACATTAAAAGCATGCCAAACATGGCTACAACACAATAACAATAATCTTTAAACATATGCATCAGGGTTTTTGAGGAGGTAGGCTTCAACAACCTTATAAAGGCCTAAAACCTTTTCTTTTCCCGCCTTTAGTTCTCTTCCTTGATCTCGAAATCACCATGTGTGTAAATAGTTGTGGTCATCTTTGAGATAGTCCCGCCATCAGTTGAACCCTCAAACTTAATATCATACGAAACTTTCTCAATCTTGTCAGATATGCTCATCCCTTCGATTAAAGTATACTTGTATGTGAATGTCTTTTCATCAAGTTCATCTATTTGGTGTTTCACGGAACCTACATAGAAGAATGTAATTTAAACAAGTGAGCATATGGTTAAAGGTTGTTCATCTATGTGTGCATGCTATATAATTTACTTAAATCCATAGACTGCTCCTGACCATTTAACCTGTTTTCTTTATGGGTCAAACAGGTAAAAACGATAAAAAGAAAACGGGTCAAATGGATAAGGAGTCGTCTAACACATAAAACCCGTTTTATTTCTGTTGGCAGATAGACACACTAATCATATAAAAAAAAGTTACCAGCCGATAAAAAACTAGAAAGGCAAAGCCTAAAAATTAAACATAGGCAAAGAAGTGCTGGCTGATTGAGACCTTTGTCTTACAATAAAAGTTCTAAAAGTTGAGCTTGCTCGTTTTCAGAACAAAAATAAAAAACGTTGCACACTAGTTGTGGAATATTTCAAAAGTTAACGCTAGTTCAACGAGTGGCCTAGTGGCAAAAAGAGTTGCGACTATCACTCTAAAATGTGTGAGGTTTCAAGTTCAATTCCTGCTATGTGTAAACAACCTTGAAGTGGTCACGCTAACCTTATGAAAAGGGAGGGCTTTACGAGTCTTGCACATGCTACTCAAGAAGCATTCAAATATAAATGCTAGTGCTTGATACTGCTCATTTTCATCACTTCTTTATGCTACCAATAGTTTTGCCAAAAGTTGTTGTAAAGAGTGACGCTTGTTTTGCACGTTTTGGTGAATTAATAATGATTTGAAATTTTAAAACTATTCTTGACGATAAATATGTGTCTGATAAATGGTTTATAAGAAACATTGATGATTGACAATGATAAGTGGTTGTTCGTCAAACTAATTAACGACTTATTAGAAAAAGGTATAGTGTTCATTTAGATAGAGAAAAATACTCCTAGTCGTAAGTCAATATTCGAAACACCGACTAAGGTACATCAAATCAAAACTTCTTATACTTCCTAAATTGCAAGATTTTGTGAAAAGAATTGCTCAAGGGTGGCCTAGTGGCAAAGAGAGTTTTACCTGGTTTAAATTTATGAAGTCTCAAGTTCAATTCCTGCTAGGTACAAATAACCCTATAGTGGTCACGCCGACCTCCTGAAAAGGGAAGGCTTTACCTGGTTTAAATTTGTGTGGCGATGAATTCAAACTCGTGGATTAATCGACCAAAAGGTCAAAAACCATGATTACCAGAAATCAAAACTTCTTATGTGACAAAAACTACATCACCTTTCCTACCACACAACCTACATTCTTCTAACAAATTCAAAGTAGGCAATGCAGTACGACTTAAAGTCCCAATAAAAGGTTCAAATTCGAATAGTGTAAGCTACAACTCATTATAACAATAAAAAACACAACGAATTATAGCGTTGAATTGATTAGTGTGGAAAATGGTGGTAAGATGCCAATGAAACTGCTGAGATGCATCAAAGAGAAGGACGACATAAGCGACATAGACTGGTGCAGGTACATACTCGACTGCCTGAAGACGAGCAAGCTCAACTGGGCTGCAGTAAAGACTGGTAACAATTCTACTACAGGCCGCTAACTTTATTATGTGTAAGTTATCTACAATCTTTCTAATTTTTTGTTTTTTTATCTAACGCGGTTAAAACATATAAAAAAATATAAATATTAAACAATTTGTTTTTTTGAACAAAAAAGCTGTTGTACTTGGACTCCACCATTTTCCTAGACCTTCCGGTAATCCGTCATAGACCAGCACTCAAAAGCTGAAACACTCCGCTGATGAAAATGCATTTGAAAAAGAAATGTGATACTATGTGAATTTATATGTACATCAAAACTAATCTTGATGTTATGTTTATTATTTCATAATGGTTTATTTTTACGGTTGTATTGAGATTGTATATCAAAAATATGCGGTTGGATTCAGAATGTAAGGCATCATTCTAATAGACTGCAGTATAGGGTAAACTCTCTAGTCAAAGTCTTAAAGTCTTCCCAAGACATACCTACAGCGGCTTCTCGACTTCGTGTGTGGATTTGAGAGTTCCACCACGTGAGAGCCTTACCAACAAATGATCCAGCAGTGTACTTCAGCTTCTGATTATCCCTACACCCACTCATATCCTGAACTGACTCCTTCTTCTCAATCCAGCGTGTATAAACTATAGCAACTCCTTTACTATCATACTTCTTAGGGTGACAAGCTAAAAACTCCTTATAGGTACAACCCCTACGGTCGTTGTTCTCAATGTCATTCCCAACATCACCCCGGATGTGGTCATTGGCGGCATCGCCGTATTGATTCCTACCATTCCCTTGACCTCTACCTTTGTCGCCTACTTGGGCTACAATAGTGGGGAGTAATGTAACACCCTCAAAAATCACAACGCAGCAGAATACCATTTGGGGTGCTACTTCATAGCATAAAATACAAGTTACAGAAAACGACTCTAAGTGAGACGTTTTGAAAAGTCAAACATTCGATAATTTTTATAAAACATCAGAGTTTCAACAGGTCCTATTTATAATGTATTATTAAACATTGTCAAAACGTTTATTGAATGGTATAGAAATTATAAACCCTTCAAAAATATTTATATCTGCGCGACTCGAATGCTCCCAATGCTCAGCTAGTAAAATAATAACCTGAATGGAAGAGATTAATGGGAAAAGATTAATGGGCCCATTAATTTCTATTGACTATAGTTTGGGTCAATCCCCTATAAAAATAGACCACAATTGCATGGAAAACATACAGAAACATAAACACTTATTCTTTTCAACATCGAGCTTCATCACATTCATATTTTTTTGCTTTCATTTTGGTTCTCAGTTTTAGATACTATGTTATGCGTATCATCGTTAACCACTTCTACCATGTTTTCATACTAATTTATTCATGTTTTTGTAGGTTGGTACATTGGCTACGATTAAATCCTTAAAAAAGGTATGTCTCCTTTTTTCAAAAACCTAATGATGAAAGTATGTTATATGTTGAAAACTAGAGGAGGGGGGGTTGAATAGTTTTCTTATTTTAAAATGTATTTTTCAAAATTTTGTTGTGATCTTATGTGAAGTTTGCACTATATTGAAGTTTGATGTATGGGAAACAAAGCAAGTAAGAGTAAGAGTTAGAAAGATTTAACCAAGACACAAGTATTTATAGTGGTTTGGCTACAAGGACACCTTCCTTGCCCTGCTCTACTCCCCGAGTCACCTACTCAAGAGTTCGTAAATACTATTCACCAATCTCCTTTAACCGGCGGAGAAGCCTCACAACGTTGCTTACACCTTTTAACGGTACAAAGCTAAATACTGGATTCTTCACACGATAGAATCAACCCAACAACACTACACTTGATTTAAAATGATGATGAATACAACTATAACTACTAAATGATGTACAAGATTCAACAATGTGAACTTAAAGATTCTATGGAGATGCGAAACAAGATTCTTGGAACTTGATCGTCTCAAAGGGGTGTTTGGTAATTTCTTCTTTGAAGGGAATTACCTACAAAATGCAAAATGAAACTATACAAGAGAGAATGATTAGTAAATTAGAGGATTTTAAGATAGAAAGGGGTGTTAAAAACAAAAATGGCTTAGTATTTATAGCAAAAAACTTCTATTGTTGGCCGGTTCTATTGCAGAATAGAACCGACCATTATACAACAACAGAACCGGCGCACAATAACAAAATCCGAATTTTGATTTACAAAATCTTGAGAGATCATGTGTAATCTTGTAAGATTGCCCTAAGATATGCTACAAATGATGATGTTATTCATGATGTAAATAATGGTTTACTTGAAATACAAAGTAATGCTAAAAATGAAAAAGTAGTAATTATGTGTTGGTTTTAGTAGTTTACTTTCATATAGATTTTAGTAAATGTTATAAACAAACCGTGAAAAGATCGTAAAATAAAATAAACGTTTTTAGCGGTTTATTTGTATTAACAGTCTCTCCCTTTTTGTTGATGACAAAAAATAAAATCTAATGAAAGTAAATTAGTTAAAATGAATTTGGTTTGAGTATTTGGATTAAGTTTTATAATTCATTTTCCCTTTTCCCTTATGTTTGTTTTACTTCTCTTCTCCCCCCTTTTTGTCAAAAAAAGATGCAAAGGTCACGAAGAGGTATCCAATAATAAGTTGGAATTGATATGTGTAAAAGCAGAAAGCTCCCCCTTGATGGGTGCTAAACATTATGTTGCATAAAAAATGTTAGACATAAAGAGATGTGCTCCCCCTTGCTTTATGGGTACCTACAAAAGAAAAGTTAGAAGCCAAAGCACTAATGTGCTTACTGTAGAACCGGCGTCCGCGGTTTTGTTCCTTGAATGGAATCAGTTTTGATAGCCGATGGAACCGGCTGACCTGCGAGTTTTCTAAATACTTTTTTTGAGCAAATCAATTAACAACATCATACAATTTCCTGAGAGCATAACAAGACAAGCATTATAACATTGAATAATTTTGAATTACAACATTTATTCATCATAACATTAAGAAAGCAAGAGATTCTTAACGAAATATGATTTATTCTACTTCTAATGTCCTAGACTAGTAATTGTGCGCAAGAACGTTGAGGCGGTCTAGGATGTGATTAAGAATGAATCGCATTTCATATCGAAGATTGTCTACAACAACTTGGGTACATTGGAAATGTTCACAAAACATTTAGCATAGGAAAAGGATTGTTGGGTCCTAATGGCGGAAGTGGTGGGAAGTTTGAAGGAGGATTTGGGGGAAATGTGGGAAGTTGTGGTGGCAGTGGTAGAAGAGGAGGTTCCATAGCCGAAAGGGGTTGAGGTTCATTGGCCAAGCGCTCAATGGTGTCAAAGGATGGTCTAGGTGGT
>BQNB010146350.1:0-16588 GCA_026074375.1 Tanacetum coccineum
AATCTTGTGAGTATAAAATTCCAGGTTAATACCCTTAATGTTGGAGAGTTTCCAAGCGATGGCTCGCTTGTGTGACTTCAAAACCTTTATGAGAGCGGATTTTTCCTCGACACTCAAGTCTTTACAATTATGATGGGCAACTTGTCGTCACCCTCCAAAAATGCGTACTCAAGATGAGGAGGTAAGTCCTTGAGTTCGACCTTGGGAGGTTCATCAATTGAAGATTTATCATTTTTAGCTTACAAACTTTAAGTTCTTTTTGAATTTCAGGAAAATAATTTCCTTGAGTGGGAGGGGGTAATAATGGATCATCATTTAGAAATGCTTCAAGAAGAAGAATGTCCCCCTCTGAGCCATAATAAAAGTGATCAACTTCCGGTGAAGTTGGATCATCTTCAAGAGTGAGGAAAGCGTTGACTTCCTCGAGAAGAAAATCACTATCCCCGAAGGGAGTGAGGGTCGGAGAAGAGGTAGAAACGATCGGGTCATAATAAGGAGTGGGATTGCCACTTGCGATCACATTGGAGAAACCGAGAACTTCTTGAGAATACTCCTCACAAGCCATATCATTGACGTCGATTCAGTTAACCGAATTATCATTATATTAAAAGGAGTATCTCAAAGTTTGATCATGATTGAATGTTACGGCTTCTTTTCCAACACGAAGAGTTAATTCTCCTTCGTAAACATCAATCAAAGCACGTCTGATCTTTAAGAAGGATCTCCCGAGAATTCGGGGAACTCGGGGATCGGCATCAAAGTCTACAACTACAAAGTCGGTCAGGAATTGGAACTTTCCTACTTTTATGTAGACATCTTCGGCGATACCGATCGGTTGGGAGATCGAACGGTCCGCAAGTTTAAGAGTCATGAAAGTAGGAGTGAGTTCTGGAAGAGAAAGTTTTTTCCACACGAATAATAGCATGAGATTTATGCTAGCGCCAAGATCGGCCAAGGCTAAGCACTCATCCATTCTGGGAAAATCACACGGTATGAGAAATTTGCCGGGGTCTCCAAGTTTTTCGGGTAACTTGTTGAGGATAACCGCCGAACAATGCTCATTTAAAGGCGTTCTAGCCATTTCACTTAATTTTTCTTTGTTTCCAATTAAAGCTTTAAGAGTCGAGGCAAATTTTGGCATAAGAATCAAAGCATCCGTGAGGCTAATTTCGAAACTCAAATCTTTAAAGATTTCGTAGAATTTCTCAATTTGGTCGTTAGCTTTTTCACGGCGCCTTTCATCATTACGTCTCGAAGGATACGGAATCGACGATTTCAAGTTAGGCATCGGAGCACTAACGGGAGCAACAACGGGCTCAGAATTTGGTACTTGGGGTTGATCTTGGACAACCGGAGGTTGGACGTCTTTTGGTCTTCCGTTTATTACGTAGGTAGTACCATGTCCTTTGATCACCTCGGTTTTTATCGGGTCCACTACTTTAGGAGGAGAAGAAGAAGTAGTAGGAATTGGTGGGATCCTTGATAAGCAACACCGCTTCGGGTGGTAATACTCCTTCAATCTACCTTGGGTAGTAATGAATTACTAGGGAGTGATTCCTGAACGAAGTAGAAGCGGTATTTGAAATTCATAATTTGGAAAGCAATTTCCGATAACTTGGTCATTTGATTTTGCAAGGTATTGTTTTGGTCTTGCATGTTACTCATAACCGCGTCATAGCCTTAACACGTATCTTTTAAATCGGCCTATGTCAACACCTGTGTTTGCGGAGGCCAAGTCTTGGTAAGGTGAGCTTGTGAACCGGGGTTTGATTAATCGTGGTCGATAAATTTGGCCGTTGGGTTGTAATTAAATCCCCCAGTTTTGGGTATTAACGATTTTGGTTATTTCCTTGGTTTTGAACGGGAGGAAAACCAGGAGGTCGAATTTGATTAGCAATCGGGGCTCGGTAACCGGTATTTCCTTGATTGAAATTAGCTGCGGCGGCTTGAGAGACTACTATTGAATATTGCCTCGATAAATTGCGTCATCGGGGCGGGATAATTTTGGTAAGAAAGATCACCACCACAAGGTAACCCAACTTTTCCTCGATCTGCTTTCACAGGAGCGGTAAGCTTGGGAATTTCTTATTCGAGAAGTAAAGGCTTTCACCATATCTTTAAGTTTGGCAACATCGAGAGAAATACCGGGGGTAGAAGTGCTCGAACTCACTGTTAGCACAACCGGTTGTTACGTAATTACGAGACTTGATTTGCTCTCATGATTCTTAGGCAATCACTAGCAATTTTATCAAAAATGTTACCAACCGCTTCGGAAGTTCAAACGAATCTTGATCATTAGAGTTCAAAGCATTATAGAAATGATCGAGTTGATGTAACTCCGAAAATCCCTGATGTGGGCATTCCCGAAGAAGACATATGAATCGGTCCCATTGCCTTTAAAATGTTTCATCAAATCGTTGTTGAAATCTCGTGTATATTCGAAGATATGGTTGTTGGAAGGAGGGAAGAATTGTTGATGAATTTCGAAACAAGATCATCCCATGTAAGAATCGATCGAGGGGGTTCTTTTTCAAGCCAAATCCGGGCTGCACCCTCGAGGGAAAATGGAAAAGCATAAGCTTTACCGACTTACACGGGACATACGGGAACTTCATCGTAGAAGTGTAACTTGTTGAAATAACGATTTGGCATAGGGTTCCCTTAATTTGTCATGTCCGAAAAAAAAGTTGTTGTTTTTGAACGAGGTTGCAAATCGTCTTAAGCTCAAAGTTGATCCGCGGTGATCTCGGAAACAAACATGGCATCCTCGTACCTATGGTGGGTGCATCGAGCAATTGACCATAGTACATTATTGTCCATCGAAACTATGGAGAGCTTTGATTTCAAATTGGTTCCACAAGATTGAATGGGGTTCAACAAAAGTCGGGTGGGAGCTTGTTTGTTGTTGACGTAGAATTAGAGATTGAAACGAGTGCGCAAGCAGCAAAAATGTAAAAAGAAAATTTATACTCTTCTTTTTTTATTATTATTTTTTTTTTACTTTTTTTTGGTTTTTCAACAATGTATTCATAATATATTTTAATAACGGACAATGAGATAAGACACTTAAACCTAATAATCAACAAGCTTCACGATAGCTCTCTAAAAGAAAAACGCATAAAGGAGTTTGTTTAACTTTTAAAAGGTGAACCGTACCTCGCGAGAGACACAAAAGGTAAGTTTTTGATCTTTGGTTCAGGAACTTATTAATGGATAATACTTCAGACTTGATTATGTTGGGTTTTACAATCTAATTAACCATATTAATTAACACGAATGTACAGCGGAATTATAGCATTACATGTAGACTACATATAATTAACAAGATAGAAGTGTAATACCTTTTAGCACGAAACCGATACACCGTTAAAGGTTAACCGTTAACACCGTCTTCTATATACGCGTGTGTAAAAAGCAGATGAACGACGAACCACTAGATCAAATAATAATCCCTCACATCGACACACACGTACACGTCACGAGAAGCCTAGGATGTTAGTCTTTGCTTCACGAATAAAACACCCGAACACACGATGTTCTTGTTTTGGATCTATGCGTCACACGATTGAATCACACTTGGAGATTAAAATTGTCAATCATAACAAAAGAAAGAATGGGAATATATGCATGCAATAATTCTTGTATATAGCAGCATATGGTATGTAAGAATCCTTTCATGCGACGGAATAACATACAGCATATTACATATTTGCATTCTAATGAATTTATGTGTCGTGAAATGTTTAGGGATGTGTGAGTATTCGTTATTAGCCAATAACATATATCTTTATAAATGAAATCCAAGAGGTATTTATATACTCACCAAACTTGTTCTCCAATTTAGACCAATAATACCGCCTTAAGGTTCATAAATAGACACCTCTCTTCCCTTATACTCCTTTAGTATCGACCATCCAACTAACTACCCCACGGGTATGGTTTTTTGATACAAACAAGTCCTTAACTTTGTTAATATATTTTTAATTAATTCTATAACGACAAACTTGTAATTAAAGACCGTTAAATTAATTCGTAAACATATTAATATAATTAATAAAAATATTTAATTACATTAATAAACGTAAGTCCTTTGCGTAAAATGCGTGCGTCCCCCATAAGCTCAAATAAATTCCGGAAATAAATAATTTATATTTTGTTCCATATCCAACCAGCCTCCACTTGGACATGTAAAATATATTTAACATCGGTAAGCGTCAAAGCAACACGCAATGCCCCAGAAACATCCGAGTGTGGATTTCTCAAAACACGGACGAACTGATTATGAATTTTACGAATCCCGTTATATCCGATACCGTGTTAAATTGGATAGGCTCAATGTCAGATCCTTATTAACGATTCTGTTTTCATATATGAAGTAATCAAGATATACTGAAAAATCAATGAGACAATCTTCATGAGTTTTTCAGGTACGGCCATACACACAACTGATTATGTCTAAGGAGGGCCTAGTGGTATCCTTCTTCAACAATCTAAAGGAACAAATTTCTATATTGACTATACAAGTGTCCCCATTCATCATATGGCATAAACCATTCTGACATAGCCCTTATTAGTTACCTTATTCAGGACAACTTAAACTATATCAAGAAGGAATATCCACATATGCAACCTACTTGCATCTCAAGTCTAAGGATTTAGTAAAAAAAATTTCTCGTACAAGATTCACTTGATGACGTCGATCCATAAAAGTGATATTCTTGGGTGCGGGGAAATCCAATATCAACATATAATATCATGTGAGTTTTGGGACTCATCCTAATATCTGTAATACACATATCTATAATATCACCACTTCACTCAGAAATGTCTTAGTTTTTTAACAATATTCACATATTGTAATCGACAACGATTAATTTGAATAATACATTTATTATTCATGATTATAAACATGCAAATATATGACACAATTTAAGATATATATATATATTATATAATAAATATATATATAAAAAAAAATATAAATGAATATATATAAATAAATAACAAAATACCAAGTATCATTATCAAAAAAATAAATTTGTACAAAACATCCTTTAACCAAATGACTAAACACAGATCTACATGAAACAACTAAACTAAACGAAGTCCCCAGCACTTAGCATTTTTGAGTAAGCTTCCTTTACTGTAAAGCCTTCGTAAAAGGATATTCAAATTGTCACTGTGTGACACTTTAAGATGTTACTTTCTATGTAGGTGTCTGGCGCCCATCTGAACCCCCGGTTCGTTGGCGAAATGAAGTGTGGCTGAATTATCGCAAAACATCCTAATAGGTTTTGTTTTAATTTTGTACTATACGAAGCCCTTAAATAAACTTTCCATAATCCAAACATCTCCATCTCTGCATCTTAAGCATCTATGAATTCAGCTCATATGTAGCAGGGCATTTTAGTAGTTACTTTACTTGGAGCTTTCTATCTACTGCGCTTTCGTTCAAAACGAAACGTATCTTGTTCTGAGAGCATCGAGTCATCTCCTATCATCTCGAATCCAGCATCGCAATAGCATTCAACTCTAAGTTCTATGCTAGGATTTCCACCATAAACCAAGAACATATCTTTAGTAATTCTTAATACTTAAGAATGTTCTTCACAGCAGTCCAGTGGAGGTTTACCAGATTCTGTTTAAATCGGCTGTCATATTTTGCGCGTAACGCAACTATCAGGTTCCAAGTGTATCTAACCGCATACATGATGGATTCCCTACAGCCGAAGCATAATTACATTCTTCAAGCATTTACCTCTTTAGGCGTTTGATCACCTTTGTCGATTTGTTCAAGTCAAGCTTTTCTTTGCATGGGGAAAAGGACCACGTTTGGAATTATCCATTTTATATCTCTTTAAGATCTTATCCATGTAAGCATTTTGACTAAGTCCAATTAATCGCTTCGATCTATCTTTATAGATTTTGATTCCAAGAATAAATGCTGCATTCCCCCAAATCCTTCAATGCGAAACACTTTCCAAGAGTAATCTTTATACTTTGTAAACTTGGAAATGTGATTTCCCATTATGATATGTCATCAATCATACAAGATGAGGAATGTTACATTGAACTCCCACTAGCCTTTTGAGTAAACACATTGCTCAATTAAGATTTTTGAAGTAAAACCAAACCTTATGATTCCTCATCAAATCATTTTAATTCCGGCTTCTGATGCTTGCTTAAGTCCATAAATGGATCTTGAACTTGCATACTTTCCTGTGATGATAGGAAATCAAGAAAACCTTCAGAATGCACCATATAGAGTCTTCATCAAGGGTCACCATTTAAGAAGGTTGTTTTAACATCCATTTGTCATATCTCATAATAATAGTATGCATGCTATAGATAGTGGAGAAAATCTAATATCTCTAATGTCAGCGACAGGTGAGAATCGTTCTTCATAATCAACCCCGTAGAGTTAGTGTAACCTGTTGCTTACAAGGACGAGCTTATAGACGGTACAATACCATCCATGTTCAGTCATTTTCTTAAAAACCACCTCTCCCAACGGTCTTACGACCCAGGTAGGAAGATCCGACCAGGACCCATACCCAAGTGTGCCATCATGGATTGAATTTTTCGCCATGTCATAGCATCAATCCACTTATTATGATTCTGAATCAACATTGGCGGCTTATACTAGTGGGTTCATTCAGATCCCCTAGACTATTGCACCTCCACCTCAACATTTTAGACATAAGCGTTTGGAGCTCGATGTTGTCCTTTCGACCTACGAATCGGAAATTACTTCCTCTTGTGGTGTTGCAAAACCCTCCACCTCTTGAAGGAAAAGAAATGTTTGCTAGTGATTACAGAAGGAGTGTGTATCTTCTTTTTTCTGTGAATTTCTTCAAGATCTACAGCCCTCCCACTGATATCCATAACATTATTAGACACTTTCTCATAGAATTCACATACCTTGCAACAACAATTTTTGTTTTTCAGGTGGAAGTAGTGAAAAAGTAACCATTGTTTACCTTTGAGTATCGCTATGAGGATACACTTAACAGATCTTTGTTTGAGTTTGTCAGGCGTATCTCTCTTTACAAGAGCCTCACATCCCCAGACCTTTTAAGTAAGACAGATTGTGGAACTTTTCCATGAACCACAATTCATATGGTGTTGTTGTCAACCTTCTTAGTTGTAACCATATTGAGATGCGTTGTTGCAGACCAAAAGCAAATCCAGAAAGGATTAAAGGCATAGTTGTAAGATTCATCATAGATCGCACCATATCTAGCTAAAGTTAACTAGGTTTTCCTCCCTCCTCAACACTCCATTATGTTGTGTGTGTATGGGAGGAGAAACCTGTTGAACAATTCCATTAGCTTATAGATAATCTTTAAAACTCTGGGCTATGTATTCGCTCACCTCGAAAATCCCCCCCCCCCCTTTTGTTCAAAACCTTGATGTCTTCCCGGTTGATTGTTCTACTTCATTTTTTAAACACCTTGAACGTTTCAAAGACATTCATGTTTATGTTTACGAAGTATAACAAAATCCTAACGACTATAATCATATAATGTAATGAAGTAGCTAGCATCTGTGTTTTGACACATGTTCTAAGTGAACCACACATCATAGTATGTATAATTCCAAGAAGACCATCGCCCCTTTGGACGAGTGTGTGAAACGATTTCCTTGTCATCTTGCCCTATAAACAGGGTAACTGCAATGTCAAAAGACTACTCATCTGTTGATTTTAAAAGCCCTTCATTTTGCTAGCTTTTCATACGTTTTTTACTTATTTGAGCAAGACCGGCAGTGCCAAAATAATGTAGAGTCAAATATGTTTGGGCCCCATTAAAATACAGAACATTATTCTTTGAAATTGAAATTCCATAATCAGTAAACTTTTGAACAAATCCATTGTCAACCAAACGTGAAACTGAAACAACACCTCTCATAATGGAAGGTGCATAATGACAATTGTCTAAACAAATTACTAAGCCATTAGGTAAAACCAAGTCATAACTTCCAATTGCCTCTACTTGTTCACGAACTCCATTGCCCACGTACAAGTAAAGAGCTCCTCGTTTCAGCTTCTTTTCAATCCTAAATCCCTGTTTCGTGTTACAAATATGAGTACCACATCCAGTGTCATACACCCAGGAGTTACAGTTAGGTAAAGAAAATAATTCTATCATGAAGATACCTGAAGAACTGGCGTCGCCAACTTGCTTCTTTTTCTTCAACAACTCAGCAAGATACACCGGACAGTTCCGTTTCCAATGTCCTACCTCCTTACAGTGGTGGCAGGCATCATCCTTAGCTGGGCGCTCTTTAGCAATAGGCTTAGGGTTTGTAGGCTTAGGGACATAAACCTTCTTATCTTTTCCCTTTCCTATAACCTTGCCTTTTACTTTAAGCGATTTCTTATTGGCCTTCTGGATTTTACCTTTCTTAATCATCATTACTTGAGGTGTTTCAGCCTTTTTTGGTAAACTTTTTTCATACTCCATAAGCATAGCATGAATTTCACCAATTGTCTTCCCCATGTTATGCATTTTGTAATTGCTTACAAATCCCGCAAAATCTTTAGTAAGGCCATTAAGGATCAAGCCTACTGTGATATCTTGCGGTAACACATAACCGAGGCGTTCCAGTTTCTCCACATATCCTTTCATTTTAAGGACATAGTCAGCAACTGGTTTACCTTCCTCTTGTTTGCAAGCATGGAAAGATTGGATTAAATCAAATTTCTCCACTCCAGCTTGTTTTTCAAACATGGATCGAAGCTCCTGAATCATATCGTACGGATAGTACAATTCAAACTGCCTATGCAATTCCGGAGTCATACTTCCAAGCATAAGGCAAGCAATTTCAGTATGAGCATCGTATTGCTTTGTCCATTCTGCCACAACATTTGGTTCAGAAATGGGCGCAGGGGGAGGAGGTAAAGGCTGTTCAATGATGTGCATTTTCTTCTCGACTCTCAAGACTAACTTAAGTCGAGCGAACCAGTCATTGAAATTAGTACCAGAAAGTTTTTCATTATCAAACATCGACCTGAAAGCCGAATGGTTTATGTTTTGAGCAGGTAGTGCCATCTGAAAACATAAAAGTTAAAGTTCAAGTATTAGTATTTTGGATAATACTCCTTGAAGAAAATTAATTACCCTTGTTTATTGAAAATAAACATTAATTTTCTAAGGTTAGGACCCAACTTGACATACACCACCGCATCAGTTGATCTGCTAGTGATGGTGCATTCAAAAGGTAATCAATGATTGATAGTTCACAACTTTTGCAACTCCTAAACCGAATGGGACTTACTTTATTACAATAATATCTAGTAAGCATGTTTTATCCCATCTATGCCTCGTGTTAACAGGTCTAACCACAACAACGCTAAGTCGTCCAATTTCAAAACTGTAATTATGTGACACTCACCGTCTCACGGAAAAGCGTATAATTACCTTGTGACTGCAAATCTACATGCGTCTCACGCATCGGTAAAGAGCAATCAACAAGTGTTTTTACAAATTGGATGGCAATAACTTAGTTGAAAAAGGGTATTTTATTTGACGTGTCAAATATGTACGAAGAAGCATGCAAACAACTTCGTAACATTTTATTTTAATAAAAACTTTTACTCAATTAAGTTATTATTACGGTATCACCTATTATCATCGTATCTTATACATAAATAGTGAGACCTTAAAAATTGACGATTCAACGTGTTTCCAAATTTAAGGAGTTATGCCTTTTTCAAAAAAAATAACACTGTAGTGACATGCCATGGTTCACGGTAACTCCAATCGAACGCGCAAAGAAGCGGAGAACCAGGTCAGCGCGAAGCATATTAAAAACCTGAGTTCATTAGGAATGTTGACCACTCCGCCTTAAACTACTCTTATAGTTTGTTCTAGTGGATGAGCCGTACCTCCCATGCGTCCATAGCGTTCGGTTTATCTTTATAAAAAATCTTTAATTTTGGAAACACAATATGAACTATAAATTGCTAGTCTATACATGGAAGATTTTATATCGGATGTAAGCCGAATCCACTTTTGACTTTTTGCAATATATTGTCCATAATAAATCTTATTTCGATAATCATTAGTCATGTTTATATTTGTTTTCGAAAAAACCCTTTTATTTTCTCACAAGTCAAGAACTTAAAATAATAAATATAAACATTAACTAAACTAAATAACATTTATTTAAACACACTTAACAATTAAGGCATGCAAACATTAAATATGATCCTAATTATCTAATAATTAAAATATGCATATATTCGTATAAGGCTCCTTCGTCCTATAAACTCCGGCCACATACATCGACAAAGTCGATTGCGTAAGCCTTATACAAATATACACCACATAGCACATAAATCTTTTAACAATTTTAGGCCCCATTGATTCAATAATAAGGGTCTTCCCGAATTCTTGAATCATGGATCTTACCAATTAAGAAAAATATTTAAAATTTATGTGAATCTAGATCATATTTAAACCAAATCTTTTAACAATTAACAAGATTTTTAATATCTAATATCAATCCATGATAAATTTGCATGATTTTATCATGGATCTTTTAATTAACAATTAACTTTATTAACAATTAACCAAATCTTAAATCAATTAACAATTAATACATCAAGATTTATAAAATTGCATACAACCTAGATCTCGTCTAATTAATTTTATTAACTATCAAGATCAAATCTTTTTAACATAAAACGCCCATCGGGGCATTTAAAATTAATCAAGAAACCGTTATTTGTCCAATTTTAATTCCTTGTAATTAAAGATTCTACACGATGGCTCGTGATGCCACTGTTGGGTTTTAGATCTATTAACAATTAAATATCACGAGTACGCAGCGGAATAAATAGATTACATGTAGAATACAATAATTAACAAGAGATTGAAGATATGTACCTTTTAGCTCGAATCGATACACCGTTAAGAGGTAACCGACAACTCCGTCTTTAATATATGCGTGTGTATAATAACAACGCGTGAAACCCCAAGATCTAAAAGAAGATCCCTCTAAGCTTCCACACACAATACGTTCGTAGCAAACAATGATGTATGCTAGTACTAATAGTGTAAGTAAACAATAATCGCAAGTCTTGGATCTAATCAATACTTGAGAAAAGAGAAAAACAAAACCCTAAGGGTGTTTGTTTTAGCCGAATACAAGGAGGGAGAGAGGGAGAGATTTAGGGATTATTATCACATAAAAACACACACATATCCCTAATGCACCCCCAAGGCCTCCTTATATAGTGCTAGAAATCTTGGAGGAAAAGAAATCAAGCCCAAGCCCACCAAGGGGTGTGTGTATGGCCGGTTACAAAGGGAGAGGGGGGGACCCCACTTTCCTTTTTCTCGATTTACATATTAGTCCCTTATGTTTAACATTTATAAGACCCGATTTAAGGTGAAATTTGAAAAGTGCTTAAAATGAAAACTCAAAGAAGCAAAGTTGTAAAGGAAGCTAAGGGGGGAACAAGATATAAAAGGTCTACCTTGGGCTGATATCACAAATAAGCACACAAAGAGCGTTATCTTTAAGCTGTTACAGAAAGGAGGGTTTATCCCTTGGTTTTAGAAAATAAGCTATAAAGAAACACAAAACTAGATCAAAATGAAAAAGAAAGAAGTCCTAAAAGCTTTAAGATGTGCTTAATCTAAGATGCAAAGAAATCAAAGCTTAAACACCCTTATGCTACTGAAAATTTTTTTTGATCAAGAAGTAAGGCAAACCAGGAAATAAGCAAAGTAACACAATCCCAAGTAGGCTAAAAACCTTAATAAGCTAAACTAGACTCTAAAACTTAAGGACTTACCAAACTACTATTTATCCATCTAAATAAGCTATAAATTCTAAACTAAAAAGCTGAATTAACAAATTTAGACTTTACTTAAGTTCCTACTGTTTTTGGAATTTTTAGGTTTTTATGACTTTTGACAGCTAAATTAAACTAGGAAAATAAGCTAGAAATTTCAAATTAAGACTTAAACCGTATTAAGCTATATTAAAACATAAATCCTACTGAATTTAATAAGCTAAATCTTAAAATTACTTATCTAAATTAAGCTAAGAACACAGCAGTACTAACTGAGGTTAGTACTGCGCTAAATAGTGTGAAAATTCCAGCAGTAATTTGAGAGTACTGCTGATCCGCATTGAACTTTGAAAACGAAATGAGAATGAAATAACTAGAAAACTTAACTAAAATCTTAATAAGCTATAGCTAAATCTAAACTTAATTCCTACTTAATTTTGAAAAGCTAAAATATTATACTAACATACTAACTTGTGAAGGGCCATACTAAACTTTTTAGTTAGTACTAGGTAGTGTAACGAAGTCCAGCAGTACTAAACTTAGGGTTAGTACTGCTAGTGCAATTTTTGAGACTGCAACTAAACCAAACACCCTTTTATAACCATTTTGACTAGGAATTTAGAAAACTTTTTAAAGAGAAATTTGATGCACAAAAACTAATACCAGATAAAAACTAGCTTAAAACAAACTTAATAATCAGGATTAAACAACTGAATAAGCCTTAATCTAAACTATTTAAACTAATATTTTTGGATTTTATGAGTTTTTATAACAGAAATTAGTAACTAATGATCTATAACTATTGAAGTAAAAACAATGAAAAACAAAATAAATAAATAGCACAAGAAGAGATATTTGAACCACTAACAAGCAAAGAAGATTAAGCAATTAACAGATCCTAAACATAGCAAGCAATAATATCATTATTTAAAACTAGAATTTTTAGGAAAATGAAAGAAAACTTACAAACTCCTCTATGCTGAACAAAGGACCAATAAAAGTGTCACTACAAAGCTCCTTAGCTTATTAATAAGATAAGGTATAAGTCCAAGGATCTCTTCCAAAAGTAAGATCCCCTTCCAGAAAGCTTAAATTCAATAAGATCCATAAAAGTTTAAACTGATTTAAGGATCAGATAAGGTTAAATTACTGAATGCAAACTGCTCTATTCTCAGCTTATAGACAGAAAAGAGCGTAATATTAGCTTATTGAGACAACTTATTAAGAGAACTTATGACTTTAAATGAGAGCTTAGAAAATGAATTTAAAACACTAAAAGAACGAATTTCATTAACTAAAGAGACTGATTACATTACTTGAAAAAGGAAAATTACAATAAAACACGAATTTAAGCTAGACTAAATTGCTAAAAATTAGATAAAAAAAACGTAAAAACTCGATGCCTTGTGTGTGAGAGGTGAGACCTATTTATAGTGCCAAGCTGAAGCTTCTAGGCCCTCTGAGCTCCCATCAATCTCTGCCATCCAATCCATCAATCATTTGGGCTAAATTTTGAGCCATAGATCACGATGTGCACACCTGAGGATTGCCACGTGTGCATTCTTTGTATGTGAACATCTTGTCTAGTATTGTGTGAGGTTTTAGCACAAAAACCCACATAAACTTGTGCTTCTTTCTTTGTTTACGTGGCCTTTGAGCTTGAGCTAGGATAAGTATCCCCTTGATTAGACTAATTTGTCCTTGCATTTGTGCTTTGAGCAACTTGAATTGACCAACGCACGACCCTCTAATATTGATTTGCCCCTTGATTTTAACCATGGTGGGGAAAATGGGGGAAGAAGAATAGTAAAAGGGGTCCCCGCTCCATTTTCCGAACAGAAAACTATGGAGTTTGGGAAGTTAACACATTTGGCCCCTCTCTTTCATTTCCTCTTTTTAAGTTATAAAGAACTTTCGAAAATAGCAAGATTGGTCCCTGGAGATGTTATAAAAGGAAAATTGGGCCCCCCCCCCCAAAAGGCTTTGGGCTTTTGGAGCTTCGGCTTTGTACTCTTCTGATTCTCGTGTCCGGGCTTGCTCGATTTTGACTGTTTTCTTGTAATTTTTGACTTATCCGCACCTGCACACACAAAACACAAATACAAGCATATTTTTGCCATTTTTGGATTGTTTTGGGTTTAATTGGGTCTTTTTAGGTACAAACGGATATGTGTATTTTACACTTATCAAAATTCCCCAAACTAAACGATTGTGTGTCCTCACGCAATATCACATGCCTTATAACCAAATACCTCTAAAATTTCCCAAACTAAACCTTTGAAAAGTAGCAAAGATTTTTGTTTAAGAGATCACAAGTTATAAAACACCCGACTTCCCATTTTCTAAGATTTTTCTCTTTTTATGATTTTTCTTGATAATTAACTACCTAACTACAATTTATTTGTTGTCGACCATAATGTAATGTTTATTCATCACCTCTTGGTAACTTTTAGTGAACATAGAACAAAAAGCACAATAAAGTGTTTTTTTAAAAAGATAACTTCATCATCTCACGATTTTTTTCACTTTTCCCCAGCAAAGCTTAAAAACATAGATCATGTTAATTACAATCATGACACTAACACTAACTCATAAATACAATTGTGTACTTACTATACTTATTCTCCCACACAAATCCTACTTTTGTATCTCAAGATTTTATTTAAGTCATATACCCGAAGGCTCTTTAAGACTTGTTTCGATACTTATTAATTTCAAGAATAAAGTGTAATGGTTAAGAACGCAATAATTAACTCCTAGCCCTCTTCAAAAGATCAAATGTTATCAAGAATAAAGTCCACATCGAGGCAACCAAAATTTGGCTTTTATTAGGCTACTTAAGCAAGGCACCCATACATGGTCATATACCCTAAGGCTTTTTTAAGACATGAATGGACCAATCTTATTTTTCACCATAAACCCTTAGGCTCTTTAAGGCATCAAAGAAAACAAAAATTAAGCTACATTATGATACCTTAGTCCTTAAAGGCTACAGACATCGTCCACGCCTCCACAAGATGTAGCAAACCTATTTTCGACTTCGGATTATATAAGGTACAAACCGTGCCTTTTATCTCGCAGCACATCGATACGAGTCGTACAAAAAAGAGGTTATTCTACTTATATGAGCACCGACCCTACCTTATATTGAAAACTCCAACGTCTGCCACGCCTCCGACACGATGATAGTAATCTGGCAGAGATACGTATTATTATTTTTATTTTTATTATTTTTAAGCCAAATTAAGTATTCCTGATGTATACTCATCCTAATCACAAAGGAACTAAAGAAAACTTCTATTAGCTAATTATTAACCAAAAAACCATACAACTCTATTTATTAAACATTTATATATAGAGGTGAAACAAGCTAATGGGAGAAAAAGCCACAATTAATACATATGAGCTTGAAAGAAATCCAACTATTCTACGTTTAATGTCATGACTTATAAATAACACTATCATTTCTTGTTCTTTGCAAGAGAATTTTGCAAATGCTTAGCCATATAAAATCCACTCGGCATATTTAAAATCTACTCGACAAGAATTAGCACAAGTTTCTTTTACTAACAGATTCAAGTCTATCATTTATAAGTCTACATGAGACTAGCACAAACTATCATCATTAATTGTTAAGGGAGAAAGCTAGAACTCTACACGTTCGATCGGGTCAAAAATTACTTCTTATTCTTACCAACAGAAAACCTACATTTTTTTTTATATTGTATGACAACTAAGAACTTAAAAATTTAAAATTTTTGCTATTTTTGTGGGAAAACGGGTACGTGAGAACAAAACAATAAGCAAGCAACATCAAATCGATAGATTCCCTTCCCCAAACTAAAACGAAACATTGTCCTCAATGTTTAAAGTCGGGTCTCTACGCAAATCTAAGCCGTTTATAAATTATGCAAAGATAAACGTTAATCGATAATGATGAAAGGATATGGATCTCCCCAAACTAATTTCACTCAAAGGATGAGAAGCTCGAGTTGAACGGGACAAATCAACCGGACACGAGAGGCTTCATTGAATTTGTTGGGAGAATCCTGCAAAAATCATAACAAACAAGCAACAAACATCGAGAAATCAGAGAGAGTACAAGCCTCTCTCAACACAACACATTTGATAATAGAAAATAGAAAGAAAATAGAAAGGATAAGCATGGGGTGAACTCCCACAAAGCAGCTTGTTTTTGGTTACTGAGTCGCAAGCTCGACTCGATCCCTGAATTTACTTGTCCTTAGGGAAAGTCTGGAGATCCGGGATAACCAATGGTGGTGTATCCCCTCCATAGTAGTCCTTAAGACGGTGGCAATTGACTTTGAAATTAGAACCATCGATATAAGACAACTTGGCAGTGTTATAAGGATAAACTTCGGTAATAGTGAAAGGTCCGGACCATCGGGATTTGAGCTTTCCGGAGAAAATCTTTAATCGGGAGTTGAAAAGCAAGACTTGATCTCCAACATTGAAGATTCGATTCTTTATTTTGGAATCGTGTAGCTTCTTTGTCTTCTCCTTGTAGATTAGCGAATTCTTGTAAGCTTGATCACGAAGCTTGCTAAGTTCATTGAGTTAGAGCTTTCGATGATCGCCTGCGGTCTTTAAATCGAAGTTAGCATGCTTAAGAGCCCAATACGCTTTATGTTCTAGTTCAACTGGTAAGTGACACGCTTTTCCATAGACTAACTTGTACGGAGTGCATCCTATCAGAGTTTTTAGGCTTTTTTTGCCCAACACTGTAGCACTGTAGCAGTGCGGTCAAATGATAGTCAAACA